>DVZN01000949.1:0-11206 GCA_018237365.1 Caria ino melicerta
CATCACTCGGTGAAACTGCGTATTGATATTTTTGATATTGCAAGTGCAAATGTATTGATATCAAAAATATCAGAACACTAATTTCTTCATTCATACTTTGCTTGTGTACTTTAACTAAAAAAACTAAACAATATGGGACTAAACTTGACTAATTTTACTCCTTATTTACACGAAAATCATGGATCGTAAATCTGGGTCTGGGTTAAATGATTTAGGCACCTTCAAGAAAACACTCATCTTAAAGGTCGGCAACGCATACCTCTAATGTTGCGTATGCCGCAGTGATGACTTTCCATCAGGTGACCCACCTGCGCGTTTGCTACTTATATTATTAAAAAAATTGCCGCCTCAACTCAGTACTATACCTTACGCGACATGCGCTTGTTTACACGTCACGTGTGTACGCGGCCTAATTGAAATGCAATATCGAAATGTTATTTTTTAATCTGAACTCGACGATGGCAGATTGCTTTCCTCTTAGCAAAGGTGTTTCAAATGTGCTTTAAATGCAACTGGTATTGCTGTTTCAAGGAATATTCTCGACATAATATTGAACGTGCCTTCACCCGCTTAATAAAGATATTGAGTTGATAGAATAAAATGTCTTTTTGAACAAATATACTTTTAAATGTACAATAATATTCATCTGTATCGTCTTCTCTCCTACCAGGTAGCAAATTGTAAGTTTTTTGTGATGGTATATCTTCATCAAAAATTATATCACTACATAGTATAAAACGAAGTCGCTTTCTCTGTCCCTATGTCACTATGCTTAGATCTTCATAACTATGCAACGGGTTTTGATGCGGTTTTTAATAGATAGAGTGATTATAGAGAAAGGTTTATATGTATAATATACGCAAAAAATATTAGCGAAACGCTGATAATTTTAGAGATGTGATGTTCGTGGAGACATATTGTAGTGTATTTACTATCAGTTTTGCACCCGTGCGAAGCCGGGGTGGGTCGCTAGTTTAATCATAATAAACAACTGATACTTGAAATAGTAATGAAAATTCTATGATTTTGCATATTCTGAGATGTTAAAAGCCTCATCGTTGATGTCCTGTATCCGGTGTGTATTTCTTACCACCAGGGAATTGATTTTTTTAATTTATTTTTTCAAAATACGATATAATATAAACAGCTTTACAAAAAAAACCTCTAGAGTTTGTCTAGAGTGTAAGAATAAACTTAATGACTAAATAACACACTTTAAGATTCCTACATTAACCTACAAAGGTAAAAATTTAAAAAAATTGATAGGTGCATGAAAATGTTATCAAAAAGGGCATTACAATCGACGTCATCGATAAAAGAATAAGAACGATAAATTCGACGGGCTACAGCGCTTTGGTGTGGTGGTTAGCATATCTGCCTGGAACGCTAGAGACGTGGGTTCGATCCGCATAAGTGCCTAAAATTTTTCATTCTTAACATTTTTCTGATTCCCAAAGCGGAGGTTACACTTAAACACTCCAAACCGAAAATTAAATACAAAACTAAAGATTTGGAAACTATATTTTTTTAGGTACCACTTAATAATAAGTCTTTGGTGACCTTCTTGACTTAGACAAATGATTTACTCCTTATTTTTTAATTTAACCGCAATAATTTACTTTCTGTTAAGAATATTTATTTGTATTTCATTCAATCACATATCAGCCTGTTGCTGAACGTAGGCCTCCTTCAATGTATAGGAGGATATTCCCATTCACCATGAGCAGGTGGGTTGGTGACCGCAATATTTGTTTGTTACGGACTGTGTTGTCTCCGGGAGGGGTACAGCCCATCTCCAGGACAGGCTCTTAATCGTCTTTTACAATGCCTAAGAGTGGACATGAGATAATGTTACTCTAGACTGCCGAAGACTTATCCGTACATACCTACTATGTATACATCTTTTGTGAAGTGGATATATTTAATGCTATGTCCAACAACCCGGCCTCAAGTTGGCAACGCACCATTACCATCTTTGATGTCTACAAGCGGTGTGAAATTCTATCTGCTTGTTTGCCTTATAAGTTCCAATGTTATAAAAAACTTTATAATCAAATTCATGTGATAGCCCATTCTATACACGGATACGGGCTATTACATATATAATTAATAAATATTCCTGGAGAAATCACACATATTGATCTAACCCGAAAGTAAGCAAATTATTTGCCTGTGTGTGTTAGTCAACGATATTTACACAGAAATACTTATATAAATACCAGAATAAATTTAAGAAACACCCAGACCGGTGTTCCGGTTTGGAGGGTAAGGTAGCCGGAAAACTTACTTTTGCACGAGGCCTAACATCCCGGCCTCAGGTTGGCGGCGCAACATTACCACCTTTGGTAGACACCAGGCATAGACATAAGCGGCGTCAATTTCTTTCCATCAGGAAATCCGTCTGCTTGTCCGGCTTCCAATATTATAAAAAAAATCATATAATTTCTTATAAGACCCATGCGGGCAAAGTCGCAGGTAGTGGAGTATTAGCATATAGATAGTAGTATAGATACATACATACATCAGCCTATTGCAGTCCACTGCTGGACGTAGGCCTCACGATCTCCCGCTTTCATCGTTCAGTCATTACCAGTTGCCCTTTTTAAATCGTCGGTCCATCTGGACAGAGGATCTGTATATAGGAAGTTTCTAGTTATGTATTTCACATGGCTTGTGGTATCAGTTTAACACTTAATAAACAAGTTAATAATCTAAATGTTTTTAACGGCACCGAGAAAGATAAACGTGGGAGCCACGTGATCGCAACAACGCAAGGTAAATAAGTGATTACCAAACCCGACAAGACATGCGATAT
This sequence comes from Caria ino melicerta, assembly GCA_018237365.1. Lineage (NCBI taxonomy): Eukaryota > Metazoa > Arthropoda > Insecta > Lepidoptera > Riodinidae > Caria > Caria ino. The sequence continues at coordinate 2,816 of DVZN01000949.1, forward strand.
TTGTTCTATGCCTTTTAAGCTTAAACAACTAAGTGCTTAATCATTTAAAAGCAATATAACTGCAAAAAACAGCTTCGATTGCACATTCTGGAAATTTTTGTGCCATAAAATGGAAAGTAGACCCATTTAAACCAAAATCTAGGTATTTGGAGGTCTATAAATTATGAAATTCTAGGGTATAAATATAAAAAAATGGTTAGAACTCGGTTATGAAGCCTTAGACACTAGACTGTTGATTCTATTATTTGTTCTGACATAACTTATAAAAAGTAAAGAATAACACTGTTTGTATAGACAGAACAACTGCAGAAATGTTTTTGTGTAAATAAATAAATATTGTCACGCCCGTAAATCCTCAAAAGGGTAGGTAGTGATGCATACTAGTGTGCACCCACGATTAGCTGACGATATTAGGTTCCATGATGTTACAGGTGGCAAGTCCATCGCCAATCGGACACAATTCCAATTCCAGGCAACGTTATGTTTTTCAGAAAAACTAAAAAAATGAATAGAACAAGTTGCCCGACCTGGGAATTGAACACGGCACATTTCGCGTCAAAGTCAACCACCACTCGAGCATAGTTTTTGTGTACATTAAAAATGCTTTAAAATGATGTGTACCTAATAGATGTATAGTTAATTAGATATTATGAACGAGATGACTTGTGACAATAACCACAGTCACCTAGGGACAATTCAGTATCACAGCATTATTATCGATGATTCCTGATAACACCGTGTGCCAGTCTAGCCAGTAAAGTAGCTGTTTGATATGCAATTATAGCTTAATATTAACATCCCTGATGGCGATGCAACAGTGACACCCCGTCTGTGGTGTCACTAGGCAACGCTTATTTATTATGGTTATTAGTGATATATATCTCTCTTTTTCTCTCTGTCATGATCTCTGTCTCATGCTGAAAAATACACCAGTGACCCAGTTCTCAGGGGAGCCGGAAGCAGCCCAGTATCACTCATATCGAGAGCACATCGTGACCACGACGCACGAACTCTAATGTCAGCGTCGTTGCATTTGGAATAATACACAGTTTCGTCACCTCTTGGTACAAGCTGGACTAAACCGTACCGTCTGTACAATGGCGAGAGTTCTACAGAACCCTTTAGCATAGTGCTCTTTCTATATCTTGCAATGCACGCCGTAGTGAGGCTTTCCATCTACGCCATCTGGAGTCTTGGAATCTACTGGAAGATGTTTATAAAGTATTTTTAATTAAGCTACTTCGGTCGAATCAAGTTTAAAGAAATCATTATACATGAGTAATTTAGACGTTATTCATGATTTATACACAACATAAATTATACTTTAAACTGTGAGACTATTGTGAAATTGCAAAAGCAAGCGTAGAAAACCATTATTGTAATTAAAAATGTTGTTGATGCAATGTGTTTTAAAAGTAATGTTAAACTTCGGGGCCTATTTTAAAGCAATACTCTTGTCCCATAATTATACTAAAAGTGTGGACTGTAATGATGTTAAAATATCGTAATAACCGATTATGTTGGCCAATACTATCGGTGAAGTTACTCGATTAATATTGTACAATATGATAATAATAATTGTATTGACATTGCTATAAATGTTGCCAATATTTCTAAAGGTGGCATTCGAATTATCGCGATCGCTACCGTTGCGACCGGAGTGTCTGTGTTAGAAACCTAAAATATCCTCACGCCCATATATCAAAAGGGTGGGCAGAGTTACATACTAGTATGTGATGAGCCGACGATATTAGGTCCTGAGATGTAACGAGTGGCAAGTCCGTCGCCAATCGGGCACAACCCCATTCCAGGCAACGTTATATTTTTCAGAAAAAATGTAGAACAAGTTTCCTAACCCGGGAATCGGACCCGGGACCTCTCGCGTCTAAGTCAGATACCGACGCCACTCGACCCCAGAGGCGATTAAAAACCTCGTTAAAAACTGGGTTGTATAAGATCATGAAGTTAAATATCTGGAGCTTACGCTCTTATTTATGACCTCTCTTTAGGTCTTCACTTTTCATTAAAAATAATTTATGACCTCTCTTTAGGTCTTCACTTTTCATTAAAAATAATGTCACCCTCATAATATAGTGAAGTCGGCCAATTGAGAGTGAGATGGGTATGTCCAATTTTGGCATTATATCACTTTTAGATGTGTACTCCAGCTAGTCTTTAGATTCATGATTAGGACATTAAATTTCGCAACTTTCTGTTTCGTATTCAACAGTCAAATTAAAAAAAAATAGCTTTTTATTTTTGGCATGTGATACGGTACATTAAAGGTTACAATAATCGTAAAACTACGTAGGTACGTAACACTTAAAAGAACAGATATTATTTTATTTTAAACACTTGTACTGTTCCACATAAATATAATAAAATATTTCTATATATTTATGTGGAACTAGATAAGTGTTTAAAATAAAATAATAACAATGAAGTTCTACCAAGTGTTAACGATGAACAGTGTAAATTATAAAATAACAGAATCTATTAGAAAACAAAAGAGAGAAAGATGTAATTGTAAAATTGAACTATTTATAAATGTTATGATAATTGTGGAATGCAAGTATAAACAAGCAGCCTTGACACTTTTATGTAAAGCCCTAATTGATACTATACTCTTGTACCTACTTATAACAAAAAAATATTTTTTCTATTTGTTAGTTTTCTCAGTCATTGTCCCAGATGACTGTATCGACGTTGACGAGACTTTTTCTGACATATATATATATATATATCTCTCTCTCCTTATTGAGAGCAACAAGCAGCTTGCGCTAATTATTCACTTGCAAAACCGAACCGACGAAAATTTGAGCGACTATCGCAAAGTTGAAAAATACCTAGTAAGTTGCTTAATGGCGGCGGATCCCAATAAGCGATGTTGATCCATTTTTGCCGACCTTCGATTGAAATTTCAATCCGATTTTTATATAAACGGATTCAATAATCAATCTCTAGATTGCAATTATATGGATGATCAATCGAAAGGTTGGTTTCTATCTCAGACCAAGATCTGTTGATCGAAGATATGATTTTGGGATTGGCCGTAAATCTACCATCGAACTGACCGAAAGTTCACCTCGATTTCCCTAAAATATCACTAGGTCCTGGCTTCCATGGGACCACACTGGAATATTTCATTTCCAACAATAAACATATTAAATAAAATCGCTTTATAAACGACGAATTATATCTGTGAACACATAAAAATATATACGGTCAATTTAAGCACTTCTCCGTTATTTTTGTCGTTGAAAATCGATCAAACGAATCCTTTATACACTATAAACACGGGTGAAATTTACTTTCACCCGTGCGCGTCTGCCGTCTCCAGACATAGATGACGGATCTATGTAGTTGTTCTTTACGCATGCGAAATGTACGAATTCTATTCAAATTAAGACATTCTTAATTTAAATAGAATTTGTAAATACATACATACATGCATATCTTCACGCCAAGTCCCTTACAGAGTAGGCAGAGAGTATCGAGTGCCAAGTGTCACGAATCCTACATACTTGCCTAGCTTCCTCCACATTCATTACTCTCTTCATACATACACGCCGGTTTCGAAGTCTTTTGACCCCACCCTCGGATAATGCATTTCGACACATACGCATAACTTAAAAGTTTTATACACGCGTAGTCCATCACAGTGAAATGTCAAATTTTTTATATGTTGAGGAATTTGCAACGTGTTTTTCGTGCATGTTCACTAAGTAATTCGAAAAAGATTACACGCCAATTAGTGGCGTGTATTTTTTATAAGCCGTTTCGACTGTCATACACGGTATCTATCTAAGGTTTTGCCGAAAAAAATTTAAGAAATGAATAATGGGGAACAACACTTTAACAACACCAAAAAATATTGGGATAAAACAGATATTTAATCCCAATATTTTATGTTTTTTTTATTTATTAATTCGCTATTAAAATACGTATAACTCTTAATTTTTATCCTTTTATCATCAATACTCATGTTTTAATAGTGATGGAAATAATAATTTATCAGACAAAAATTATGTTTCCAGTTAAGCTCTTATTTAGGTATTTTTTTTGCGTATTTGAGTAAAGCTTTTTAATATGAGATACTATTTTTTATTATATTATATTATTTATTATTTTTATTATATTATTTATTATAGATTATATTTCTTTCGCCGGATCTTTCGTGTGTGGTCGGATCCGGTGGAAGCTTATAGAATTGTTGATATAACAATTATGTGTTTGTTTTTGTCTAGAGTACGAAATTATTATAATCTACTATATATAAAATGAAATAATGTTTATTAATCTCACTGAAACTCGTGAACGGCTAGACCGATTCGACTAATTTTGGTTTTGAAATATTTCTAGTAATTCAAGGTTGAAAAGGTGAGGAAACATGAAAAAATTGCAAAGAAAATAGTGAAAACAATAGTTTGATTGTTATATATAATATATATCGCCACGCCCACATATCCCTGAAAGAGTAGGCAGAGGCACATACTAGTATACACCCACGATTAGCTGACGATATTAGGTCCTGAGACGTAACAGGTGGCAAGTCGGCAATCGGGCAAAAATCCAATCCCAGGCAACGTTATGTTTTTCAGACAAACTGAAAAAACTCAGAGAAAAAGCTTTTTTATTCCACATTTTTTTTCTTATCATTATCCCTTTCAGGGAGTAGCAAAGGATCTCAGTCCATACAGCCTAGTCTGCCGTTTCATTATTTTCTTCATACTATAGACCTTTTTATTAATATTCTTCAAATCTTCCTATTAACATAGTCCTTGTGTTTTCATGACATTATAAGTCGTCATGACAGTCAGTCGAGCTTGGTGCCAGGCAAGGAGGTGGCAAGCTTACCTAAGCTTTTCGAGGGAGTTTTGGTGGCAACAAGAAAACAAACGATTTTTTTACGAATTCTTCATTTTTGCACTGACCAAAATAGCACAAAATGCGACTAATTTTGGCCACTACTATGTATTTACATGAAAAAATGAATTTATGGGGGAAGCCTACGATCAGCAGTGGACTGCAATAGGCTGATGTATGTATACGTAATGAATTTATGAACAAACCCGCGCACATGTCTTGTCGCGATCTCGCCAAAACCCCCTTATTCCACATAAACTGTCCATATCTGTCAAACAGGGTACGTTCATAATCTAAAGAAATAAATACAGCGGTTTTTATTCCATTTTTGTTATTTTTTACATTGTGGGGCGGAACAAAGTTTGCCGGGTCAGCTAGTTAATGTATAAAATCAAACCACATTGAGAGATATTAATTTCTTCACCACTAATAAAATTAGGTAACTTAAAATTAAAGACAAAAAATGTTTTGTACGCAGTTGTGTCTTTTCCGAATAAAATACCGTGAAGTGTGACCCGCCGACTCCACGCAAGCGCCATTGCCAGCAAATTAAATTCCCACGCTGCCATGTCTAATACATAGGCACAATATTATGAATCATGCAGCCTTAATGTACCACACTGATATTTTTATGCAAGCCCCTGGTTTTCATTAAATATATTGGAATATGGATTACACTATTAGGATTAGTTGCTCCTCACATCAATCTCATCTTACATACATAAATACATACATATCTTCACGCCAAGTCCCTTACGGGGTAGGCAGATAGTATCAATCTCATCTTGTCCTTTATAACTAATTTTTGTGACTAATTATTTGTATTATTTTAATTGAAAAAGATAGTATAAAAAGACACCCGCGGAGTTTCTTTCGCCGTATCTTCTCAGTGAGTGGCCTCATTTACGATCCGGTGGTAGCTTAAAAATTGATAAATTGCTAATTTTTTGGTTCATGTGATTACATGATTTGAGTTTTGAGTTTGACTAGTTGGTACACGCAGTTTTGCCTGTGTAATAGGGGTGTACTTATGTAGGTGTATAAAGAAGAAGACAAACGAACAAACATATTCTCTGAGGGTAGTAAATTCAGGCCGCCTATAGACGCCAAAGGCGGTAATGGTGCGATGCCAACCTGGTGCCGGGGGATTTATCCTCGTGCTAAAACAAGTTTACAGGCTAACTTACCCTCCAAACCGAAAAATATCTACGACACGGATGTTATAGCGGCAGGTTAGGTGGTGTTTACTAAACTAGGCGAGTTGATGCGAAACTATTCCCTCTAGTATACCTATTAAAATAATAATACGCATTTTCTTATAGGTATAGTAGGTATATATATAGTATAGGTATAATATAGTATATAGGCCTCTGTGGTCGAGTGGTGTCGATGTCCGACTTTGGCTCGAGAGATCCCGGGTTCGAATTCTGGGTCGGGCAACTCCTTTTATGGGTTTCAGTTTTTCTGAAAAACATAAGGTTACTTGGGATCATGGGACTTAATGTCGTTGGCTAATCGTGGGTGAATACTAATATGTACCTCTGCCTACCCTTTCGAGGATATACGGGTGTGACGATATTTATTTATTTTAATAAATTTATTAAACACCCAGCCAGACTCAGAAATACGAATGTCTATGTTCGTCACACAAACGCCCGCTTACGTCGAGAATCGAACCAGAGCCTTGTTATTCGTCGACGTCACCACTTGACATAGTCAAATCACTCAAGATTTGACTATTTTGAAAGGTCAAGTAAATAGATAGTGAAGTGAACAAGTAGTTCAAACTATTTTGTGAAGTCACCGATTAGCACTTCCGGTTGATTTGCTATCTTCGTTTTAACTCGATTAATAAACCTTCGGGTTAAGGTCAATTTCCGTAATCATTATTCACGTTATAGTAATGAAATGAACAAAAGAACTATTAAATCTTAATAACGGCTTTTGAAGCTGGTCGTGTGCTCCGACCTTTCCGTAAACATGAGGTCAAAACCAAAAACAATTCGAAACACCTACTTCCTTATTATAATACTAACTGTCCCGGCGAACTTCGTCTTATCTACAACCATACTCGATATGAGAGAAAAAATAACTTTTAAGTCGGACAAATTAAACATAAAAAATCAGAATAATGCTAAGAACAAAAATTTTACGGTGCGTGTGGAGATTGAACCCCACATCTTCAGCGTCCCGGGCCGACGTGCACTATTACATGTATGCGAATATAGTTCTTAAATTGGATCAAAATCTGTTCAGTAGATTCGGAGTTTATCGTTAAAATACATTGTGATACGAAATTTCATTGACACCAAACAAGTTCTACGATTTTAGAAAAAGAAAAAAGTACCTTCACACCTATTATCCCTAAAGAGGTAGGCAGAGGTGTGCTTATATCTCCACGACTCGTAAGTCCAGTAGATATACTAGAGCACCCACGATTAGCCAAGGTACTAGGGCCCATGATGTGATCGGTGGCAAGCCTATCGTCACTTCGGGCACATTCCAAAACCGGGCAATGTCATGCTTACTCAGAATAATCTGAAAAATATTTTAAGAAAAGTTGCACGACCTGGATATTGAACCCGGGACATAAGAGGCTAGCGGTCTTTACAGGCGACAACCGTACCGTTACACCACACATTTTAAAACCGAAATTTTTAATTGTGCCATGAATCCTAGCTCGCTTTTTACCCGATTGCGACAGAAGTAGTCGGTATATTTTAAGCGATTAGAGAACAAATTAACAGTAAAAAATCTAAAAATGTTTGAAATGTGTTCTGCTGCCCTTTTCACTTAACTGTATCTATTATCACTTAAAATGAATTAATTTTTATACAGTTTTTTAAATCTCATACCTTTAAACGAGTAATTCTTATGTATATATAATCAATCAGAGGAGCTATTTGTGAACATTCAGCGATAATTTCAAAGTCACCGATGAATAAAATACCCGTCAGTTATGCACACTAAAAACACGTATTTTTGAAGATCATACTATGTCTACCAACCATACAAAAATGTGATACAAAGTTCGTATTTAGTGTTAGTGATTTATGAGTATTTTATTTACCAGTGATTTCGAAATCATTGCTGAATGTTCAATAATAGCACCCCGAGATCTCGAAAATGGCTCCACTTCATGGAATATTTAAAAGTTTCATTTTTAGAAAATATCGTTTTGTATGTGTTCCTGTCCGGGCGGCTACAAAACAGCAGGACTCAGGTTCGAACCCGAAGGTATTTCCTTTATCGAGCATAGCTCGGTTGTCCAGGTACTATCTTTAATATACACAATTCACTTTGAGCGAGGCTCGGGTTCGATTCCCGACAGAGGTAGCCTTTTATGTGATGAACATAGGCGTTCGCATTTCTAGGTCAGGGTGTGTTTTAAATTTATCCTAGTATTTATATATGTATTTCTATGTACATATCAATATATTTTCAGGGCAATATTGCCCTGATGATGCTGTAAAAAGCGAAACCGGTAGGCAGAAAGTTTAAATAATTAAATGTGGAACAGTACAA
>DVZN01000950.1:0-11205 GCA_018237365.1 Caria ino melicerta
CCGCTTTTGGATGATATGACCACAACTGTGAAACCAACGCCGGGATTCCTGTTAACAACGACGACGATGTTGCCAGTTACACAAACAACACAAGACTGCGTACACGATGACAATATATTCCCTGATGGAGCTTTAATTAGAACAGAAAAGGCGTGCGAACATTGCTATTGTATGAAAGGTGACATCGTTTGTGTAGTACAAGAATGTGGTACCCCAATGGAAAATGAAGGAAAGAATTGTACTTCTTTGCCTCCACGACATGGACAATGTTGCCCAGATACATATATCTGTGAAGGAGATGAACCTGAAACAACTCCGGATGTATCAATTCTAACATCAGAATCGACAACATCACCACCCAGAAGAGTAGGAGTTGAGGGAAGTGGCTATAGAAATGAACCTGACGAACCTCTTGTCGAATTCCCTGCATTTATTCCTGATTTTGAAGGTAGTGGGGAAGATCGTGTTACAAGTGTCACGTTAGATGTTACCGAAACACCTGCTCCAGATGAAGGACAAGTCCATATAGCTACAACAACGGAAGATACAATAAAAACAAGTGAAAGTATTGAACATGAGGAACATACCGTATCAGGCGAAAAAGATGAAGTAAAAGAAAACATCATGACGGAATCAAACACTGAGATACCTGGTACTAATTATATTAACACATCTCCAACCTTAGGATTCACAACACATGTCCCTGAATATATTCATACCTCTTCCGCTTCGATTAATACAGAATTACCTAAAGACGGTGAAACATTTACTGAACCTACTAAAAATGAAAAGACAACAGACTACAGCGAGACAGATATGATAACTACAGAGAAAGAATTTGCTTCAGCTGATGTCGAAGATCTATTAAATACCCAGAACAAGATTTCAACTCCTACATATGAATATACCACAAACGTAAAACACGATATTTTATATCAAGAAACGTCAACAGAATCGCCTAGTGAATTCAAACCATCAAGTACGCATGAACCAGAACAGCAAACATTGGATAATGCTGAACAGGAATATATAGTTACAAAAACCGATGACTCATTAGATTCAGAGGGTAAAGCTTCAACTCCAGCACACGAATATACAGCAGATATAGAACATGGTATTTCAGCTGAAGAAATAACAACAAAATCATCTTCTGGAATATTCGAACCATCTAGTTCACACGAACCTCAAGAACAGCAAACAGAAAGCAATGATGATACAAAGTACAAAGTAACAGAAGGTGATGATATATTAGATACGCAAGGTAAAGCTTCAACTCCAGAGTATGCATCAGATAACGAAAATGGAATGCCAATTAAAGATATTACCACTCAATCATCTTCAGAAATATCAGAATCTTCTAGCTCACTTAAACCTCAAGATCAACAAACCACTAGAATCACGGAGGAAGAATATATACCAACGAAAGCTGACGATTTATTAGATACAGAGAGCAAGACTTCAACTCCAGTTTATGAATTTACAGAAAATGATGTTTCTACTAAAGAAACAATAACACAATCCACATCTACATTATCTGAACTATCGAGCGTGCGGGTTCCAGAAGAGCAAACAATAAACAATACCGAACAAGATAATATTATAACAAAACCGGATGGTATATTAGATACAGACAATAAGGCTTCAACTCCAGTCCACGAATATACAGCAGATGTAGAACAAGGTACTTTTACGCAAGAAGTAACAACACAATCATCTTCCGACATATCTGAATCATCAAGTACGCCAAAAACTCAAGAAGGGCAAACAATAATCGATAATGAACAAGATTATGTGGTTACCAACGCCGATGGTCTATTAGACACTGATGACAGGGCTTCAACGCCAGTACATATATATACAGCAGATATAGACCGTGTTACTTCAACTCAAGATATAACAACACAATCATCTTCTAAGATATCTGAACCATCTAGCATTCATAAGGTTGAAGACGAACAGACAATTGGTGGTATTGATACTTCAGATTTATATGCAACCACTATTAAAGAAATTGTTAGTGAGACTACTTCTGTCAACCCTAAAGAAAATGAAATAGATGAGGAGAGTACCTTGCCAATATCCTCTCCTGGAAGAATTCCTGGTGAAGGTGACTGCCTCTTAAACAGCATTACTTACAAAAACAACTCGGTGGTTCCTAGCACCAATAATTGTCATACAAGTTGCAAATGTATTAGCAGTATCATCAAGTGTGATCCGATTATATGTAGCCCACCACCAGAGTATATGAACGATTGTGAGCCTATTTATGATTCATCTGACTCATGCTGTCCTACGTATATTTGTAATACAAAAGAAACATTACCTCCCCAATCTCATAATCAAATGTCCTATGTAGATACTAATAGAACGGTAGCCGCGAGTGAATGCAACTCTAAAGATTGTATTGCAATTGAAGAAAAAGAACCAACATTAAACGTACAACAGTGTTCTGGTAGTGAATGTGCAAGTTCTGATCAAATTTGTGATAAAGAAAATGGATGCGGTGATATATCAGTCAACAAATGCGAAGGTGAAAGCTGTTCAGTAAGCCCAGATAGGACAGCTACCGAAGAAAATGAGGCGCCACCTCAAGGCGAATGTACTTCTGGTGACTGTAGAAGAACTGAAGTAAAAGAACCTGATGTTAATATTAAACATTGCACTGGTAGTGAATGCTCAAAAACTGAAGAACCTTGTGATAAAGAACAAGGATGTAAAGACTCAGCTCTAAATAAATGTGAAGGTGATAACTGTCAAACAATTCCAGATGTAACTTTAATAAAAGACACTGAAACCAATTTACAGGGTGACACGTCAACCATTTGTAATGATGAAAATCAGTGTAAAACACTCACAGACTCGGAATTGAGTTCAAGTCAATGTTCTGATGAAGAATGCAATAATAATAACAATCCAAACGCTGAGAAAGATAATCTAACACCTTCACAATGTTCAGGAGTAGATTGTTCAAGTCCTGAAAAGGGCACGTCGTTTGATCAGTCAACAGTAACATTATCAGAATCTCCAACAACTCAGTCGTCTCAGCCTCAGGAAGAACATGAATTGATAGTACAATCAACGGAACTACCTAAATATACCACGCAAGAAACGTCAAAAGATTTTATTACTGAAGAACTATTAAAAACTACTGAAGCGGTGGAACGTGTTACGATACCTATTGAAACAGCAACGGATACAATGAAAGTTGAAGAAGGAACTGAAGTTCAAATATCACATGAAACAAAGACTACACAAATACCATTGTCAGCTAGTGAGCAAACGCAATCTACTCATCAGTATGTCAGTAATTCTGATAATGCAGAACCAACAGAAAAAGTTTTACTATCAACGGAGCAAGAGTCACTCGTAACTGACATTTATGTCCAAAAAGATGAGTTATCGGGATCACTAACTACTAAAGATGAACACTCTTACTCGGATTTGCCTGAAATAACTACCGAATTAAGTGGAATTAAGGAAGAACCAGAACAATATGGAACTGAAAAGCAACCATTGCATCAAGACTCTTTTGACAAACTAACGAGCGTATATGATGAAACTTTTACAAGTGAGCCCCTACATGATATAACAAAGGAACATATTACAACTCAGATCGACGAAACCTACACGGAAAAACAAAGTGTTGAAACTGTAAATACAGATTCAAAAGAGGATATTATTACAACTTCAGAAAAAATTGTAACTGAACAAGGAATAATAGATAACGATATTGCAGACAAAACAACAGCAAAATCGACTGAAATTATTGGCAGTATTACTGAAAAATATGAACAAGAACAAGAATCTAGTACTGCACATATAGAAATACCAACAACTTTAATGTCACATAAAGTTTCCTCTGATAATATTGACATTCATATAGATGAACAAACATCTGAACAAGTTATAAAAACATCTCAAGATGTCACTGATGTTCCATCGATTCAAACAAGTGATGAAAAACTATCAACTGACCAAGATAATAAGATTTCTGATTTAATCACCGATACCCCAATACAACCATCATCTATTACAAATACCCCTAGTTCAAATGTAGATGACACATACATCATTGCTACTGAACATACTACTTTTGAATCTCCACAAACGTATATTCCTGTAAAAATAGATGACGATAAATATTCATCAACAGAAAAAGATTTGCAACATGAAGAAGGAGAAATAACTACTACCATTGACACAATCGGACAAGAAATATACCCTGATGTGCATAAAGAACCCTCTGAAGCTTATACGAATAAACCAATTGATGAAAAATTGGAAGCTGGAAAAGTTACTCTTGCACCAAAACCAGATGACAATGAGCCAAGTAACATTGCTACAGAAGAATATAAACCAGCTACTGTAGAAGAAGAGTCTTATTCAAAATCTCCAGAATTATTTAATGTAAGTCCTATGGAAGACACCTCAAAACATGTTGCAGAAAAGGAATATGCTTCGGAAGCTCCAGCACCTGAAATCAAAGTGACAGAACCTGTTTCAACATCTATTGGTGAACAAGATGAAGCGTTTACGATTCAAACTACAGAAGTTTCGGATACTGAAAACGTAGAGGTAACCACAACACCCGAAAAATACACAACCAGTCTAGGTGATAGCAGTATAACTAGTGAAAAAACTGAAGCTGAGGTTTCTGAAAGTCATATAAATGTACCCCAGGTGGATTCGACTGAAACTGAAACTTATGAAACTGATAATTTATCTACAGATAAAATTGAAAATGAACAAACTACTCCTAGCTTGATTTATTCTGATGATAATAAACAGACAACTGAACAAATGGTAAATGTTCACTTGGAAACATCTTCTAATACACCTTATATTACTGAGCATATATCAGATGTATACCCCGAAATATCTACCAATGTACCACGGGTAGGAAGCACCCCAACAGTAGCAAGTGCAATCGTTGATTCATCTGACCTTAACAACAGAAATGATAACATTGATCAATCTGAGGTCATAACAACTGAGTACCAGCAAAACACAGAATCAAATCAAAACATCGATGAAAATAAGGTGCCAACAACCAGTAAACCTATTACTGAAACAATACAAGCTGATACAATTACTACTGAAAGAGTTTATTACCCAGAGTCTGTTACCCAAGAAATATTTACTGAACCCCCAATGATAAGTAATGAAGTCCCACATATAGTTACAGAACAACAAATTAAGGAGGAAACCCCACTAAAAGAAGATCAGGAAAAATTGGTTACCACTGAACAAAGTAATTTACTTTCCCAAGACACTGAAATAGATAAATTAGGTACAGAGCCAACAATATTAGACAAACAAGGATTATCTACAGAATCTACTTCTGAAAAGACAACACCACAACCTATATATGAAGCAGATGTCACAAAACCCTCCAACGTCCTCGATATAGAAGATAAAGAAAAACACACAACTGAGTATATTGCAATGACATCGCAAAAACCTGAAGACCTTGCTCATGAAATATCAGATAACCAAAATGAGATTATACCAGTTCAAGGTTCGGAAGAAAGCATAAGCTATACATCTACAACTTCAAGCCCAAGAATTGAAGTTGACTCTCACTATCAAGAAACATTTACTACCTTACATTCTGAGAAAGAAATATTTTTGACATCATCACCTGTTTCTCAAGATATTACTACTAAAGCGACTATGGTAGAATCTGATTCCTCAGATACAGAATTAAGTGATATTGACGTTCAAACAACAGTAGCTTCTAAGATATTTGACACTAATGTGATAGAAAGTGAAGAATCAACTGAGAAATATTTATCGCAATTCACAGGAATTAATGATGAAACGCAAAAATTAAGCACCGAACCCACTGATGTAACATTCAATGAAGCAATATATCATGAAACAACAATCAATGTGCAACCAACAACAGACAGAGCGCAGCCTCCGGAGTTAATTGAAAAGGATAGTGATCACGATAAAGATAGTGATAGGATTGGTACTACACAAAAATCACATCTTACAACTACTAGTGAACTTGTAACTAAGGACAATGAAATTGATGAGAATACATTGACGACTACTTTACCGGATAAAATTTCAGGCACTGAAGAATTGAAAACTCCTCAAACTGAAGAGCATGTAACAGATACTTCAGTAGATATTGAAATTGAAAGCACTGATACTCCTAGTAAAATATATACAACAGATTCTCAATATACTGGTATATCTGAAATTACAACGATAAAACATGACGAGTCAGGGTTGCAGTCAGCAACAGATAGTATACCAAATGAAAAAGATGAATCAAAAACAACTTTGCCAGAACAAATAACCGAATCTTCTGAATCTCCTACTGAGGACCAAGCTAATCCAGAAGTTTCACAAGACGTTACCATACCGGAGATCATAACTGAAAAAATAGAAACAACGCCAATGAAAGAAACCTCTGAAGTAATATCTACTGAAGAAGTAACAGAAATATCTTTTGATCGTACAACACAAAAAGATGAAGAACGTGTAGAAATAACCCAACTCATAGATAATATAACAGAAAAAATTCTTGGAGAAAGCACTTCCTTTAAACCATTACATGAAACAGATACTAGTGATAAATTTATTACTACACCTAAAGAAACTGAAACAGAATCACCATTCGATCATTATACCCATTTGAGTACTGTTGAACCTAAACCATTAGAGGAACATATCAAACCAACAGTATTTGAGGCAAATGTAATTACTGAAAAATCAGAAACAAGTACACCTCAAGAGCAACAAACATCTGAATTTGAACCCGAAAAGCAAACTCCGTATGCAGAATTTGCTTCTACTCATTCACCTTTAGTAACTACACACGTTTCAATACCTAATGTTACGAGACTGGAAAGCAACGAAGTTTTTATTGAAAAGCAAACAGTATCACCAGAATTAGCTACAGATGAAACTAACAAGTATGACATAGACACTGAACAAGACGGTATTACTACATCAAAGAAAACTGAAGAAAGCACGACATTGAATATTTTGATTGAAAAATCATCAGAGCTACCACATATAATTCAATATGAATCAGATGAAAAAATATCAAGCAAACCTATTACAACAACAGAGGCTTACGAACACTTCACAGTATCCCAATCTACCCATACAAAATCAGATGAATCTGATGCCAGTGAAACTGATGTTTCAATAACAGAGCCATCTATTTTAAATGAAAAACAAGATGCACAAACCAATCCAACGGAGGCTTCAGCGTCAATTATCCCTGAAATAGAAACTAAGCCTTTACCTAGTGACGACGATCAATATTTAAGGCCAAGTGAAACTGCAACCAAAGAACCTGAAAATGTAAGTGATATAATTACTGTACCGATCCATGAAGAAAAGGATACTATTGAATTTGATACTACTATAGCGAATGAGGTACCTGTAACAGATAATAAATTCACTGGGACAACAATCAAATACGAATCACCAGAAATTTCCGATGTAGTTAGTCAATTCACAGAAACTGAATCAAAATACTCTGAAACAACGCCATACTATATTGAACTTGAAGAACATACGCACCAAATAAAAGAAGTCACATTCAAAGTTTCTCCCCATGAAGAAACTGAAACATTGCAAACAGAAAGTGGTTATCAAACAACCGAAAGTTCAATTAAATACACGGAAGACAATTTATACGAAGAACACATTACAGAAAAAGTGACAACCCCAGATGAAGAGCATTTAAACGCAACATCACAAACTGTTGTCGAAGACAATTTAGTAGATAAACAGGTCACGGAAAGTAGTGAGAAACCCATGGCTCAAAGCACAGAAATCCCAGCACAATCCACTACAGTTATTCTTAAAGATGAAATGCCTTCAACAGTTGCCTCAAACTCGGTAAAAGAAGAAGAATCTAGTACTATTATTCACACAACTGTAACAGCTGACGAAAATAGAATTATATTGTCCTCATCTTCAGAATTACCAACAGATATTAATACTTCAGTACCTACAACAGAAAACATTTTAGCGCATATTCCTGATAGTGTAACTGAAAAAGTAATTTTAAGAGAAACTGTGGTACCAGATATATTAGTAGAAACTTCTTCATTAGAAGAAGATTCAGTAAGAACAACATTAAAAACATCATCGGAAGATGATTTTATGAGAACGACATTAAAACCTACTACTATAAAAGCTATTGACGAAATAACAACTCAACCGGCTGAAGTACTTAAACCTGAGGAGAAACCAGATGATTCGTACTTAAGTCCAGAAACATCAAAGCCTGACTATAATCAGCAACCCTCAGATGAAATGCCTCCTGATTTTCCTCCAAGTGCTGGAGGCTACGGACAAGAATCAGATTATGTTGAAGAAGATCAAGCATTTGGTCCCGGTACTTGTCGGTATGGAGGTAAAGTTTATGTATCAGCTCAACAAATACCAAGAGATGATCCCTGCGATTTTTGCTTCTGCTTTAGAAGTGACATTATTTGTCTGCAGCAAAGTTGTCCACCTCCTATACATGGTTGTCATGAAGAACCTATACAAGGTTTCTGTTGTCCACGTTATGAATGTCCAGTATCAATGGCTACGGCTGTTAATATTACGACAACAACCACAACAACAACCACAACCTTGCCACCACATTTCTTCCCCCATGCATACAAGGGTGCTGCCCAAAGAAGAGGTTGTCAAATAAAGGGACATACTTACAAAGTAGGAGAAGTAGTTCGTGCATCATCAGGACCGTGCTTACATTGCACGTAAGTATTTTTAAAATTATTTATTATTTATCAAATCAGATGAGTAGTTTCATTAGATTTCCTGTTCAGTATTTTTGTTTTTTTTTGCATCTAAACTAGTTCCTGCCTATTATTTTGTAATGATGATATTTTTTTAGCGAATTGCTAATAGGAACACTGATTTATAACTTTTTTGGATTGGAGCAATGTTAGTCATTTATTACTTCTTTACGTTACGTTACGTTAAAGTAGCTGGATCAAGAATATTAGTCAAATAAATAGGTTTAAACAGACAATTTTTATATCCTATATGTTTTTGCATAGCTTTAAATATTTACATCATAATATAATCATCACAAAATAACTATCCATTTTCAAATGTACACTTATTACTTCTCATAAATAAAATTATATCAACAATTATGAAGACGTATTGAGTGGCTTTTTTCCGTTTTTGTATTGTTTTTAAAGAATAACTCAATTTTATTACTATTAATAAATAATGATTTCTACAGTATACTAATTATTTAACATTTGTACGCCATTAGGCTAGAAGTAGATGTTCTGTAAAATTATAATTAACCTACTTCAACAAACAAATAAATAAATAAAATTTTATCTTACAGATGTGGTGGTGATGGTCAAATGAAATGTGATCCCAAAGTATGTACGCCCGAACCAATGTTGAGGCAGATGATTGCTGCTGCAGTGTCCTCGGATCGAAGAAGGTGAAATATCAATGAGCTACATTAAGAAAAGAAAATGTTACATCGTAAAGATAAAAATCTAAGTGATATCATTTATTCATGTATTATTTTATGCACAAGAATAATGCTCAAATTTCGCGATGGCGTAGAATAAGATTTCGTGTCATATGTAGTGATTGCTATTAGTATTTTTATAGTATCGTGGCACGCACAACTCAATAATATGAATCAACCATGACTGTGATTAAAATGTAAAGTAATTGTCGTTAATTTAAAATCTCAATTTCTGTTGTTCAAGTCAATCAATATTAATTTATTATATGTTTTACAAAAATAGTGCCAAACGATAGTACTAAGTGTAACAAGTTTTTTAAATATTCTAAATTTATAAATTCTAAAATACGTACTAGTATGTACCGAAAAGAAGCTTTGAAATTTAACAACAAGCTTCATAAGTCAGTTTAGATCGCCGAAATCTTGACCATTTTACATTATATTAAACGTAAATTGTTTTACCGATGTAAGTTAAGTCATATCTTTACCTTTACACGATGTTACGTAAGTATACTGATCTAGTATCGTGTAAATATAAAGTAATTTAAGAAATTCAGATGTTGTAAATGCCTTAATTAATTTGTAATAATTTATATATTTTAGGTGTATAGTACTTAAGCCATGTTTTGAGACCAGTGACTATTTTAATTTAGGAGTAAAACAAGGGCCCTTCAAGTAAATCCAGAAAAGTGTCAGTCGATGCGTTAATTTTAGACTCAGCCTTGGCCGACGCTTTTCCTAACATTCCTACGTCTTAGAGAAAACGACATTTAATGAATCTTGTTTTCTTTAAATTCTGGGAATATTCGCTAGCACTTGCGAGGTAATGTGGCCGCAAAAAGTTTTGGATTGAACTTTTACAATGTATCAAAATGTTATAGCTATTGTAGACCTTTTGTAACTTTTGATATAAAAGTGCTGGTAGATTTTTTAATTAAATAAACAGATCGAGGTTGGTACGAAAGTGATAGAGCTGTTGTAATCTTTTTGTTCAGGGGTTAGTAGAAAATAAATGGTTACATTAATTTGTACCGATCTTCTTCTGACGATTGTAGTTATATTAAACCTTTATTTATTTAAAGTTATAGCAATAGAACATTTGTTTATACGATGATAACGAATAGTAGTTCAAATGACCCCAATATAATATTTCAGTTCATTAGTATTATGAGATCAAGTGTCAATTAAAATACTTTCTTGTTTTTGTTTTACCGATGATACATAGCTAGGATCTAGCTGAAGACAACGTGCAAATGAATTTGAATAAAATTATGAAATTTCTTTTGATTTTAATTTATTTAAGCTGTGCTTTCGTAAGGAATGGCGTTAAAAGTGTGTATATAATACTAGCGAGCCGCCCCGGCTTTGCACGGGTGAATAACTGGTATTAAATACAGAATGTATCTCACAGACTTTACAATAGACATCTCTAAATTATGGGCATATTATACAAACCTCCGTGGAAAAATACATACATATGTTTACATTGTTTACCAATTTTCATGATAATCGGTCTAGTAGTTTTTGAGTTCATCGATGACATACAGACAAACATTCATTTATACATATATGTTGTATAAAAGTTAAATGTAGGTACTATTTCAAATTAAGGACGAATTGGAATGGAAGCAATTTTTTTTTCGAAATGAATTATAGCTGATAGCCGGCTCGGCCTCTACAGCTCAATGGGCGATTGGGCAGAACGTAAGCGTTCTGCCGAGTGG
>DVZN01000951.1:0-11202 GCA_018237365.1 Caria ino melicerta
CGCCGCGTGCCCACCTCCCGCGCCGTGCCCTTGTACTCGGCCGAATCGTCCTTGTAGTACGGCTCGTCCTCGTAGAACCGCTCCGGGCGTCTCTCATAATAGAAGTCCGGCTCGGGGACCGCGCGAGGGGGTGGACCTCTCATCTGCAAACATATTGTTCTTGCAGTTTTTTTCTTATAATATTTAAAGGAATATAAACAGACAGACTTCTAAACGGAATTAGGAAAGCAAAAAAAAAACACGCTGCCTATGACACCAAAGTTGGTAATGGTGCGATGTCAATAGGACTTTGTGCAAAAGTAAGTTTATTGGCTATTTTACCGGAATACGAATATAATCTAGCTATCTTTAAGGCTAGAGTGAATAGGCTGTATCTAGGTAGGCATGATCCATCTTCGAATGCATCGTCACTTAACATCAGGTGAGATAGTGGTCAAATGTCGACTATTCATAGTTAAAAAAAATATTTCAACAGCAAGCATTGAGGTTTTGACGGCTGGAATATATAAGGCAGGATCATGATTGTACTAATGAGTTTAAAGTCACTGTTTTAGTGAAAGTAAACCTTATGCAGTTGGTCTAATGAAAGGGGTCTGGACCAACGGACCAACAACAGTGTCTGCAGAGTGGAACATCAGCACCCCATGTGGATATCATAATTGACCATTAAGGATCCGTCCGGGAGGTGGGCAGCAGTGCCTCCCGTATAGACAATACAGTTTGTAACAAACGTACACTAGTCACCACCTCCATGCTCAGTGTAGTGACTATGGGCAAAACTTTTCTTTACATTGGAGCTCCACCCCCAGAGAAAATAAGGGTTTCGCCCTGTCCAACAGTGGACCGCAATAGGTTATTATATGTACTAACAGGTGGTTCAGGAACTGCATAAGGATCTTCATATCCGTAGGATGATTCCATGGCCGATCGGGCTCTGTCAAGGATGCTGAAGACCTTGGATTTTCCCGGCATGGGGCGCGCGGGGGGCAGAGCGCGGTGTGGCATCGGCCGCGGTGGCATGGGTGGCATCGGACCTGTAATAACAAATTATGATATGATAACAAATTATGAACAAACAAAACGTGCAGCTTAATTAAGAAGTCAGTTCAAAATGGAAAAAACGAAAATGGTGAGATATCTTTAAAAAAAGGTGTATCTTTGTAAGTGTTTAAGCACAACCTCTGCTTCTGAGAAAAAGCAGAAAAATATTAAGAATGAATCACTCAAATTAATTATTCTTAAACTTTAAGGACATTACACTAAATGTAATCTCATTACATTAAAAGTATAAGACATATTTTATTATAACCGAGATCAAAAAAATACAAATGTCTGTGTTCATCACTGATCCCATTGGAGATCACACCCAAATTTACCATCTAGACCAATAAGGCGGTCAATTATAAAGTTATGAATTGATTGTATAATTGAAGTGTGTATCAAAATGAATTACTATCGCAAGAAATATGACAAAAAATCAATCAATTGACAAAGAAATTACATACCTCTTTCCATCATTTGAGAATGTCTCATCATGTCTGCAGGATCGGGAATGAGATATTTCTTGACCTCTGCAAGTGCGTATGCAATCCTTGCATGGGCTTCTGCTGGTGGAGCGAGGGCCGATATTTCCACATGCAGTTCATCAGACAAGTGAGCATATTTAGAGTCCAGCGAGTTTCTCAACTCCTCTTCTTTTTGTCTAAAACCAAATAAATTCAATAAAGCTATACATAGATACAAAGCACAGGCAGTACTCTGTATCTATGTATAATAGTACAGAAAGCCTCCCCTGATATGGGATGGTTAGCTCATAGTAGAGTAGGTGAAAGGACTTTAGGAAGAAGAATCATGCCATCTTCCAGCTTGTAAGAAAGGTATTGGAAATAACAATAGGCAATAATTCCAAAAGTAATAAAAATATGATATGTAAGCTGCTAATAGCTGAAGAGGTAATACTATATAGATGTTTAGTAACTATGGTTTCAGATACTTCCTGAAAGATAAATGAAGAATAAGAAGGGCAGGGCTGGGCAGGCGGGTTTGAGTCCGCAGTGTATGTGTGTTACGGGCTGTGTTGTCTCCGGGAGATACAGCAGTCCTCCTCCTGGACGACCTTAATTGCCTGTTATGATACTCATGAGTAGACATAGGATGGTGTGATTCTACTCCATTGCCACCACAAACTGCCAATATTCTACACAACTTAATTAGATCTGAGTGTAACTTAGTAGCGCTTGCACTCACGCATACTGTGATAAAAAAATTCTACAGACAGCTGTTACTTAACATCAGTCAAGCATGCGCTTGTTTCTTGTCACAATGTGAATTCTATAACTAATTCGATAGATGGTGGCATAAACATGGTAATACACAAGGGATGCTTGTGTTTAATCAATGTGTATATTGCACATATTTAAGAAACATATATAATGGCCTCTTTGGTCAAGTGGTGTCGATCCGAAACATATATTATCTGTGGTCGAGTGGAGTGGTGTCTGACTTTGATGAGAGAATTACCTGATTTGATTCCTGGGTCGGGAAACGTGTTCTATGACTTAATTCAGTTTTTATGAAAAAAAAACATTATATTGTATTGGAATAGGATTTGTGATACTACATAATACATCTTTTTTCAATGTACCATCCATACATAAAGTGAGCTTATTAAATACAATTATGGGAGCTTATTTTGCTGAAAATAAGCTTAAGTTTAATAAAAGAAAGAGACAAGATGAATTCAGTAGTGTCAAATTAGTATGCTTTAAAAATTGTACAACCATTTAATCTATACCTCAGAATATAACATTTCAAATTTTTGCAAGATTTGTACATGCTCACCATATTGACAGTGCTGAAAATGCCCAGACTATTTTTATTACTATTTATGGCCGATTTCAGTACTCAATATATTTTGATTTTGCCTACAGTTAATATAGTGCTATCTCACATCTCCATATCCAAAAGTGGAGATAGCTCTATCAACAGTAGGCAAAATGAAGGATAGATTGAGTACTGAACTCGGCTGTTAGTTAGACAGTAATAACTTTATATCCATTATCTCATTTTTCAATCATATGTAAGAAATCATTTACCTGTCTCTCATTGATCCTCTGCCGAGTACTGCCATCTTGCACATTGTCTCCTCTTGCAACTGTTTCATTTTACTACCCTTGGGCCCTAAGAGTTTGCCGATGAAGTTGACCTAAAAGTGTGTTACAATCCATTTAAGTTCAATGGATGATACCATGTTGGTCCAGGTTCTTTTGTAAAATAGACTAACTGCTTACCTGCCGGGCAGCTCATAAAAGGTAAAGAGTTTCGCAGTAGACATGGGTCGGTGATGCGAGTAATATTACACAGGTAATATCACTCGTTAAGGTGATGCAACATCACACTCACAATGCAATCATTACACATTACTTCATCTTGCATAGATTACCTACTCGGTTAGCGTGGTTTCTATTTGTGTTGCATATTATACAGCCGAGTGTGATGATTTATTCATATTTTGGCACATATTTATATTGCTAGAAAAGTCGATAATCATTATAAGATGAGTAAGATGTGGCGATCAAGTTCACCACTCATCTTGCCAGCCGATAAATTGTTAAATCATGATAAACCGGAATGATTATAAAGCATAAGCATTTCAGTTTATTCTGCCTACAGGGATAAGATAGCTAGTAAGCTTACTTTTGTATGAGGCTTAACATTAAGGCCTCAGGTTGGCGGCACACTATTACCAACATGGCAAATAGACCAGTGTGATACCATAGGGTATCACAAGCAAATAATTTTAGCAATTTGTTTAATATGTGTGATTTGCCCAGGGATGTTTATTTATTTATTATTTTACTACTAGCTATGTTTATACACCTAACGAAGGATTGAAGGGTTAGCATGTATCCCTGCCTTGCCAACATATGACTTCTGATTCCTACTTATAGGGGTAGGCCTTTGTATGATAAACATAATATATAAGTACCTTCACGCATATTATCCCCGAAGGGGTAGGCAGAAGTGTGCTAGTATCTCCACAACTCGTAAGTCTAGTAGATATACTAGAACACCCACGATTAACTAAGGACTTTTTTTTTCGAAATGACAATAGTTGCCAGCCAGAGTGGCTTCGCAATGTCACCGGGCGTTTTTGGGCAAGCAGAGTGCTCAACCCGAGATTACATTACGTACTCTTCGTGGGACTTCTACAAAGCCCACACTAGCGGTTGTCTCATGTGAGACCGGACCTTGGCTTTGTGCTGCGTTCTGACTATTATTATTGTTATTATTACTACTATCATTGTTGTTGTTGTGTAGTGAATTTCGTGTGCGGTTGTAACCTAAGAGATCGGAAGTTAGCCGCCGTTATCGGATCATACCAAGGACTAGGGCCCATGATATGATAGGCAAGCCTATCGCCACTTCGGACACATTCCAATCCCATGCAATGTCACGCTTACTCAGAATAATCTGAAAAATATTTTACGAAAAGTTACCCAAACTGGGAATTAAACCCGTCCTGGGTTTAATTCCCAGTTCCCAAGAAGCAAGCGGTCTTAAGAGGCGACAGCCATACCGTTATGCAACATAGAGCCAGACAATGCGGGGTAATACTCACATTTTAATTATTACTTACATTTGGGTGCTCCTTGATGGGAACAAGGACCTTCACAATAACTTTGACTGGTTTCTCCTTGTATACATCTAGATATTTGAAATCTTTAGGAGGAATCCTTCCTGATGCCTGCACTTTGGCAACCTCTAAAAACATAAAACAGTGATTTATGAACTTGTAATAAATATTACTGGACAAATTTTACAAATTGGTCTACCCACTAGAGATCACTGTAGGAATTTTTATATGTATTGATTCCCAAAGTGGTCCCAGTTGACCCCAGGGATGCACAGGAAACTAAATGGGGTGCAGATTTAATTTCCCCAATTTTTGACAAATTGGGAACATTATTTGAAATATGAGGCAATTATAAGCAATTGCATTTTCTTTTTATAGTCAAAATAGTGTATCTTGAAAGCATAAGTCCATATAATTTTGATGACAATGAGTATAATTCTAGTTACGCGGTAATTGTTTACAAGCCAATCGCTAGTTTACTGAAAAGTTATTAGGTTATCTAACACACTGACTTTTAAGATGCACACAATAAATTGAATAACAAAGTGATATTTCGTAAAGCTACATTATTATATTCTATAAACTTCCAGCTTTACGTTTTTGTTATCACACAAAAACGCTAAAGGGGTAAGTGCAAAACCAAGAGGCGCAGTAATTTTAATATTAAAATAAAAAAGTAGGTTCTAAAAAATATAACATTAAAATATATATTTAGTACATAAATCAATTTAAAAATATACCCTGGTCGATAAGTCTTGCTGATACTGGAAATTTTTCATTATTTAGCTTAATTTTCTCGCTTAGAAGTTCCCTCATGTATTCACCGGCTTTTTCATTTAATTGTGCGCCTTCGTCGCCATCCTGTTCGTGTGCTTGTGAGTTTCGCTTAAAGTCACCACTGTTATATCCATTTTTATCAAACCTATTTGCCATTGTGTGTTGATTAAAAATATTTCAAGAGATAATTCACTTTGGAAGCTTTTAGGAAATTCTCCACAACTTAAACACTTGACAGTTTTGACATATGATAGAGCGTCGGGTTGATGTAAGCTCGACGCAATAGCATCCTGCCACAGACTATTATGGATACTTGTCCAGCGTGATGCGTTATAAGCCGTCCGGAGGCGATCAAACATGTTTGGCAAAATACGAGTATATGAATGGTTTTTATGTGTTGGTCAAGTAATCTACTATGAAAACGTGAAACGACCTATGATATATTATAAAAAAAGCTATAGATACATTATCTGCCTACAAATTGACATTTAAAAGTGAGTAATTTTATTTTCTGGTACATATTTATGAATTTATAATACTTCCGCAAGAAAAGAAATATTTTTGATGGTCAGTGTATAATTATTTCAAGCTTAAAACTGTCAAATTACAAGCAATTGTCTTTTTTTCTAGTCAAAATTAAGCGCGTATAACGCATCTATAGCTTTTTTAAACATAGGGTTTGACGCAATTGTCAAACATGATTGATAATCTTCCGGAGATCTTTTGACAGTCTCGCTGTTGGAGTACTATATAGTATATTTTGTATTTGTTCTATGGTCTCGCTAGCCGAGTGGTAGCGTAAATGCCTTCTGTAGTCGGTGCTCGGATTCGTGTTTTTAAAAAAAATAGATGAATAGAGTTATTACTGGTTAGTCGATATCTGGCATCCCTGTTCGTATGATGAATATACAAGCAATTAATTTGTTTTGGAATTAGATTAGACCCTTTCGTAGGCCTAACAATAATACGTCTTTGTTCTATCTTGGGGTATATAGATAATCAAACGATAGAAAACTAGTACCTACTTCTGACTCATTGTAAACAAAACTAGCTTCACATAAAAGCTTATAAACAAATTTACAAACCCAGGACCATTTTAATAGGATAGAGTTCAATTTTTAAGGCTAGTAGGGCCTCTAGACCCCACCACTGATTTTACTCTTAGTCATACAAGTTTCTATACAGTACTTTATAATCAGCAGATAAAGTTGATATAAATAGGTACCTATTGTGATGAAACTTATTCCTTAACTAGCTGTTGCCTGCGGTTTCGCTTGCGTTTTATTCGCACTCACCAATCCCCTCCCCCACGGGAACACCTAAATTAATCGGGATAAAAAGTAGTCTTTAAATGGAAATGAGTGGGGAGCCAAGTCCCCAGTCGGATGGGGATTGGTAGTGATTTATGAGGTCTCCCCATCAATCCCTACCAATTTTTAACAAACTTTTAGATGCCATTTCACACTACTCCACCCCACCCATGCAATCCTGGGACGCCTAACGTCCCCATTTCACACCACACTAACTATCACATTCCATCTACACCATGCCCCACCCACCTCACCTAACAAACAAAAAAGAATAAATAAAAATCTGACTACGCGTTAATGAATTATGCCAAAATTTACATTTTGTCTTTTTTCTCCCAGGGAACCCCATATTAACGAGATAAAAAGTAGCTTGTAGTCTTCCTCGGAATATAATGTATGCGCCAGCTAAATTTCGTTATGATCGGTTCAGTAGATTCTGCGTGGACCGTGGTCGGGGTACAGACAAAATTCTGAAAAATATGTTGAGCTGTCCATTTTTTTCTGGACTATTTTTTTTTTGAAAATATCTTCAATATACGGAATTCACTTTGTGGATGTTTACGGGTGGCACGTTAATGGCAAGCACCGACGGATATATGTATATCAATAGTAATTTATTTTTTCTTATTGTAATCTGATAATTTTGAGTTGGCAATCTTGCATATTATTTTATCAGCTAACACACAGAGTACGTAATTATAAGCTAACATACCCTTGAATGGCTAGCAAATTAGTGGTGATCATTGAGACAGGAATCACTCCATCGGGCATATTACACTATGTTTAACTCAAGAACTTGTTTACTTCAGCAGCTGTCAGTTTTGCCCTCTGATCCGATGATATACACAAAATTGCTGGCAGTAGTGGGAAGCAGAGGATCAAGCGTTCTATTATGACATATCAGAGGCCTAGCAGTGGAAAAATATAGGCTAATGATGGATTGAGAGGAATAAGTACCTAAGGTGTCGATTTGAACAAGCAGCACTTGATGACCTATTAGAGTTCAGTGTTGGGGTATACTTAAAAGGTATTGTTTCTTTCGAGCTGTCTGACAGCAAGACATTAGCTGGCGAAGTAATTTGCTTTAACTCCATGAATGCTCATGGGTATCGTAAAAGGTGGACGAGAGCTTATCTAGGAGGCTGGCAACAGCATCTCCCGTACATTAACCCGCCTGCTCAGTGTGGTGACTATGGGAATACTATAACTGGTAGAAGCATAATAATAATCATATGTCCAGCAGTGGACTGTAACAGGTTGATGTATATAACTTCTTTACACTTAAGTAACAAGTGTAAAATCGTAGAAAGGGTTTAAAATAAATAAAATTCAGTATTGTTTCTAAAGGTTTTATTTATTGAAATATCATTTATATATCATATGGTTCATATCTACCTAATAATAAAACTTAAACAACAGTTGTAACACTAAAATTACTCTTGCCATTTACTGCTGTACATAGGCTTTCCTCATATTTTTGCCATGGGGTTTGGCACAATATCTATGCCTAATATACAATGATTCCTAGCGATCCTAGCTTCTCCTAAACCAATTGTCATCACTTAGTATTTATAGGTATACCAAGCATGTTTATATACCATTGTTCAGTCGCCATTTGGAACTTATTGAGTGATTCTGATGGTAATGTTGTAATCGTAGACTGATTAGGATATACTGCATCATTCCAAGAGGATTTTTATGCTCATGCTTTGGTTTGTCAATCATTTATCATAGTATGTATTTTGTAGTGTGGTAACTACTGGTTCGATTTTGGAAATTCATATACTCATAGAAAGTTAAGTTTTTACTTGGAGATATGCATACGTTATTTTACTGCTGAAAGAGGAAAATTTACCTGTGTACATTTAGGAAATGTCAGCTGTGGCTCAGCTCCAGAAAACAAACAAACAGCTTTCCTAGAACTCAAGACCTTGCTAAAATAGTGCATCACTATTCTGGTAGCTAAGTTGTTAAGCTTAATGGTTAATTTTATGTTTATCTTAGCCATACTCTTGAAATATGAGAGTATTAGGCACATACTTTATAGCAGCAAAAATAATAATTATATGTACGAAATCTAATCAAGGCGCAAACGTCTATTTTTAATAAGTTATTAATACTACAAGATACATTTGTATGATATTTAGAACATATTTATATATTATCTTAAAAAAAAGGACATATATCTTCTTCCTCGAACGAAGTACCTTGTCATATTACAAAATTTCCATGATCAATTACCACTGTTTGAATGAATATAGTTTATTAATTACTCATAAAAAAAATCATAGTTATTTTGCAGCTTTTAAAGTTCACGAATTTTAGTCCATACTTACTCCATTGATGAATCTGCATTTCAAGTCAAGTTGATCCGAGGCAAAGTTTTATGTTTGCAGATAAGTTTTAAAGTTGAGCAGTTTTATAAAGTAAATTAGGAGCTAATTTACTTTTGAAGTCTGTCAACAGACGTTTATAGTTGAGTAGTTTCAATTGACCAGTAATTAGTATTTTTACTTTTCAAGCTAATGTATCTGCTTATGTAGTTGAGCAGTCTAATGGTTGAAGTTGATCAATCAAGTTATCAAGTTGAGCAGTTTTACAAAAAAATATTAGGAGCAATTTCCCTTTTGATATAAATCAATCGGTGTTTATAGTTGAGCAGTTTAAATTGACTAATCAATGTGCAGTTTTACTTTTCAAACCAGTGAATCAGCATTTGTAGTTGAGCAGTTTTACTTTTAAAGTCAATCAACCGGCGTTTATAGTTAAGCAGTTTTAGGATTTAAGTTGATCAATCAACTTTTAAAGTTCAGTAGTTTTACAAAAAAGTTTAGGAACAATTTTACTCTTGAAGTGAATCAACTTTTATAGATGAGTAGTTTAAATTGACTAGTAAATGGGATCAGCATTTGTAGTTGAGCAGTTTTATGATTTAAGTTGATCAATCAACTTTTAAAGTTGAGCAGTTTTACAAATCAGTTTAGGAATAGTTTTACTTTTAAAGCCAATCAATCAGCATTTTTGTTGCAAAGTTTAAATTGATATTAGTACATGGGCAGTTTAACTTTCCAGCGAATCAGCATTTGTATTTGAGTAGTTGATCAATAACTTTTATAAAGTTGAACAATAAAAAAAAAAAACGTTGGTAAACTGATCTTTTAAAGCTAGATTTTAATTTAGTCCTAGTCTATACCTGTAAAAACTAACACTCTTGAATTCGAATAGCCGTTTTCGAAAGGAAACTTTTATGAATACAATTTTGAACAGTTAAAATATGCTGTTGAGTGACTATTATGAGTGTCTCAATTTGAAATTTGAGATTGTAGAGCAAATTACTTTTGCTTAAATAGTGTTAGTTTTTGATTGCACTTTTTAAGTTAAGTAGCTATTTACAACTAAAGTGCAGTTTAATTGAAGGTAGACATTGTTTTGCTATTATGATTTTATTTGTTAATATTGTGTAACTCAGATTTGTTTTTACTTTTGCTGAGTATTTTTTTATATGTGAAAAAATATATTAAAAAATAAAAGTATAAAGTCTACGAAGGTTTAATTAAACTGGTTTTTATTGCTTTAAAGATTTTTTCAAATGGCGTTACAGGCTGCCAAATAAAATGTAAAATAATTATTCAGTTACACTGTATTCATATTTTTATTGTATAAAAAATCTGTAGATATATACCTAGGACACACGTAAGTATATATTAATTAAAAAAACAAAATAAAAATGTTTTTTTAAATTTTAGGTAACCTAAAAATTCATTGTACCTACTCTTTTTTCAGACTGAAAATTTCAAGATATATCTGATAGCAATACAACTTACAAGAAGCTATGTGATTGGGTATAACTTTAAAGAAGTGGAGTCATCAGACACAAGTATACCTAATTGCTCAATAGATAGTTCCAACACAAACTACAGTATTTTACGTAAATCTTGGAATTCAATAAATATAGTTTATTATTACTTATCTCAAGACGTCTTAAACATCTGTAAGATAATGTTGAGCCTTCAATAACTTTTTTTCATATGTTGTCAGCGCTGAGGCTTATGCAACATCAGTAAATTAGTGGGGAATGCAGAGTATTACTTAAATTTTTAAATAATTTAATAAAATGTAGTATTTGCAAAATACGATATTTAATAAAAAAAAAAGTGTGTTAAGGGCTCAGTAAAATTATTGATTCTAATCTAAGCCTATTTATGACTAGCTGGTGAGACTAATACCCAGATAGCAGTCAATACAAGATTTGTCTATCTGGTGATAGTGATTGGATGGTGAATAGAGGAGATTAGGTCCTGAGGCTAGGCTGATTGATATATGTATATATGTAATCATGGCAAACGCTAGAATTGATAAAAAATAAAAAAAATTAATCACAATTTTTTGATTACAAGTCTGCTATGATTTATAATCTTCCGTCTTTTTTCTTGCCATTTAGAGTCATGCGCGTCTGAGCCAGCCTCTAAGCCAGTTAAT
>DVZN01000952.1:0-11198 GCA_018237365.1 Caria ino melicerta
GCTAATTTTAGCGAAGTAGGTGTTAAGCACTATGTAAATCTTAAGACCTTTGTATTCCCTATTTCATGCAAATAAAGAAATTTGAATTTGAATTTGAATTTGTAGGTACCCGTCCGCGCGCGTCCCCGACGGCGAGCCCGCGGCCGGAGCGCGCGGCGGCGACGGCGGTGACGGCGGCGGGGCTGGCGTTGTCGCGCCGCTCGAACGCCGTGTGCATCGTCAGCTGCCCGCGCAGCACCACGCGCCGCTCCCACCGCACCCCACTCTCTATGCGCACAACATAGTACAATAAACCACGCCTTCTAATCCAACCACAATGCATTCAATAAATATGATCGTTTAAAATAATATTTATTGATAAATACCTGGATATGTAGTTTCGATGAGGTTGTTCTTTTTGGTAGCAGGTACAGATACTGCGGCGGAAGCGGATGGAGAGGCCGTGTCCGAGTCACAGGCGGCAGCGGGAACGGAAGCGGGCAACATCACGAAGGAGTCGGACAGGCTGGTGTCCGACTTGCTGGGCCGCAAGCCACCCTCCTCCCCAGCCTCCACCGAACTTGACTCGCTGCCCTCGCCGATGCTGCCACCGCCTATGAATTGCACATGAGGTATCTAGGCTCAAGAGCGCAGCGGAAGGGCCTATAATCCTTATAAATTAACTTATTTCTATTTGCCGTCAACTTTGAACAATAAAAAGAGACAAAACATTTCAAGCACTGTTAAATTTTAAACGTTATATTCTGAGGTATAGACTGAACGTTCATACCAATTTTAAAGCATACTAATTTGACACCACTAAACTCTTCTCGTCTCTTTCTCTTTCCTTGCTTCGAAGGTAGATAGCGATAACTTAAAAATAGTTTACTCGGTGTACAGTAGAATCATCGGCAATAGAACTTACTTTTACGATACAAGGGATTTCCTTTGGATTTCCGCCGCAAAATAACATTTCCTTGCTTTTGTAGTTTACTCCGTGTGGCGCTTTCCTTTTCCTCCTCGACGTCCTTCTCATTGTCATACTCGTTTTCCTCCTTGGTCTCTTCGCACGAGTCGATGTTCTCCATGTCAAATTGTGTTTCCTCGTTGTCACTGCACGTGTCTTTTTCCTCGTGACGCCGAGCAGATTCTTTAGCGCTTGTCGTCTCCCCTACATCCGATAACGAACTTTCTGATCCAGACTTTGTGAGATGATCTAGAAATAATGTGTACTTATGAGGATACAATCATACTTGATTTGCTATTGTAATATACAATTTTTCTAGCAGTTGCCCGCGACTTTTTCCGCAGTTTAGTTATAGTTTCCTTACTACGTCGATAAATAGCCAGGCTCGGGATCGATTCCCGACGGGGGCTAGCGTTTATGTAATGAACATAGACGTTCGCATTTCTGGGTCTGAGTGTTTATTAAATTTATTCTGGTATTTATATATGCATGTCTATATATATATCACAACACAACGCCCATAATAATACAAGCAAATAATTTACTTACTTTGGGGTTAGATCAATATGTGTGATTTGTCCAGGGATATTAATTTACTTAGTACTTTAGATTAAACGGTATATGAAAAACTTTTCTCACATGTGATTTATTCAAAGCATGTCCCACTTGAAGTCAATAGATGGCAATGTCATAATAAAGTATTACGTTAATTAGCAATGAAATTAATTATGTAACTATAACGGTCATACATGTGCACAGTTTTGTCTATATCGATACTTAAAAGAGAAAATAAAAAATATATTGGTTATTTATGGAAAATCTTTTTAAATTTAATATGTTGATTTTTAAATTATTCTTTAGACAAACTTTAGTGACTTTTTGTTTCAATTTTGTGACAATATACAAATTAATTAAAAAATACATACGTTCTTCTTGTTCCTGTGATAAACTCATTTGCTTGACTAATTCTTCCACTCTCTTTATAGCAGCCTCACGCTCATTTGATTCATTTTTTTCAGACTTACTTTCATGATCTAGCTTAGAGAGGTCTGAACTGATATTGCTGTTCATGTTTTCAATATTTGGATCCTTATTTTCTTTGGTATCTTGGTCTTCTTTATCTACAGATTCTTCACTTGTAGTCTCGTTGGGTTTCGGGAAATAGTCGATAGACCACATCTGCAATTGAGATATATTTACGTGTGAGTTTATTCATTCATGTTTATAAATAATATTGTAATTCAGTGAAGTGTATATTTTATAGTATTATTTCCATTGTGGAGTGTTACATTAATAACAGTGATTTTGACTAATAACATTTGTTTCGGCGTTAACAGAGTTTATTCGAAATGGCAGCATTAGCATATTCAATATTAAACTGAAATTATTGATTTATTTGGAGGACGTGGAGTGGGTCCCGGTCGCGTGTGTAGTGTGCGGAGTTACCCTGACGACGCCGTCGGAGCCGCCGGTGATGATGACGTTGAGCGGGTCCCAGTCGCGCGTCTGGCTGAAGGCCACGCACAGCACCTGCGGCGCGCGCTCGCCCCCGCCCGTGTCCGCGGCGCCCAACAACGTTCCGTTGATGGACCACACGTGCAACCAGCTGCCGCTGCACGTCGCAATGTCGCCCTGCGATAATCGACATAAACTTTTAAATTAGTTTGCCTTCTAATGCTGTAAAAAAGTTTGGGAAATTCAAACGAGCACGCCTTAAGACTCACGTCACACGAATTATACAATATTGTTTTTTTATTGTTTTGTTATTTAAAAAAAATCAATTAAGTGAAATTTGAATAGCACGTCGCTCGCCTATCGCACGTGCGCTTCTATTTTCATTAATAACAATCGAGACCCGAATATTTCTTAATATTCGATGCTAAACAATCGTACGATTAATCTCAACCTCTTCTCCAGATATTAAAAAAATAACATCTGAACATGAATAACGAATTCATTTAATTAAATGGTATTTCACATCAGAAATGAAAAAGAGAGTTACGGTCAGGTCGTCGATGGCGAGCGCCGAGACGGGCGGGGCGGGCGCGGGCGCGGAGGCGGGCAGCAGCTGGCGCACGAAGGCGCCCGCCTCCACGTCCCACACGATGAGGCGGCCGTCGCGGCTGCCGCTCACCACGAGGTTGTAGGCGCCGCTGGCGGCCAGGCACGTCACCGCCTCCTCGTGCCCGTACAGGCACGTCTTCACGCCCAGGCGCCGCCGCCGCGCCCAGTACTGCCACACCGTCACCACCTGCACGTTCCCGCCGCGTTGGCCTTATATTTCGTAGATTTGATATTAGATATTTCCGAAAATTACTATTCACGTTTGTATTTAATTTATTTGTGTAAGTATGCATTTACTATAATTCACTTGCGATGGATGACTTTTTCTCGATTTTATAACTTGTATACTTAAAGTTTCATTGATATTTTTCGTTAATTATTTTTAAGTGAAAATACGTTAATTCCTGGACAAAAATCACGTTCGAAAGGTCAAATAAATATACTGTTTTAAAATATGTAATGATACCTTCTTTCGTCACATGTAACAAAGCAACTTACCGTGCTCGTACCCGCAGTCACTATGGTCTTGTCGGAGAGGCACACGCACGTTACTATTTCGCCGCAGGCTTGAGCCACCGTCTCACATACGAACACTGCTTTGTCGTTATCGTAGTTGCCAATACGCAGCGAGTGATCTGCGAAGCCCCACGCGACGTACTTATTATACGCTGGTGGCATCAACACTTTGTTTTGCTCGACGGCCAGTATCGCTTTATCGGTGTATAGAATTTGTCCCACTGGTCCTTTTACTTCTGCAAATTGTGAAACAGGCATTAACATTTCTGAATCTCTCTCTGTTCTAGTCTAATCACATATAATAATTTGTAAAATAAAGTTTTGTTGTTAGGTTTTAGGGTTACTTATTTTTATAAACCGATCGATCGATTTTTTACGATCATAATTTCTGAAATATTTTTTTAATTCATACAGAAATCGGTTAAACGATTCCAAGTACAAAAATTTACGAATATAGAAGGTTACAGAGACGCACCCCGTATTACATGGTGCACATACTTAGGTACTCTAATAAAAAAACGTGTGCATATGAGCACTTGTGCATATTCACGTGTCTTCCATGTGCATGTACTTTATATGTACTTGGCATATCATAGAAGTGTCTTTTTGTACGATTAGTCTGTTCAGCGCAGCGATCTCTTCGTACGTGTACTATCGTGTTTGGTTTTGTTCTATTTTCAATAACCTGATTAAAAGTTATAGTAAATATAATCTACTATAATGTGTTGATCTACTATAACTTACATATATACACTAGCGGTCGCAGCTAGTGTATATAAGTTTGCATTTGCTACATAAATTATTTCTATAGCTATTTTAAATTGGGGTTGGTCATAAAGGGTAAAAATTAAGGGTTGTATGTATTTTTTAATACCACATCATATAAAAAAATATTGTAAGAAAGAATAAGAAAATGCTTGGGCATGGACCACCCTTATCACTTAGAGAGTATAAAGAATAAGTTACAACCTTTTCTCAGGCCTAACAAATAGGCCTACATAATTTCCTACAAATCAAACTGTTTCGGAAAAGTATGGCAACTAACTGTGACACGAGAATTTTATATATAGGATGTAATACCATGTATCGATATTTAATTATTTTTTTATTCAAATACGTAAGAGGTTTATGTCCATAAATCACACACACATTCTAGAAAAAGGGGCGTCAATAGTAAAAATGATTTCAGTGAGAGATAGAATATTATGCTGCGCAGATTAAGCGTCTGTCCGGTGAATCATCCATTACACATAAATATATATATCAATGTACTATTATTAGTAATAAAAATGTTATTACCTTTAACTGGTTGCAACGATGGTCGTAAGTTTTCTAAATTGTGGAAAAACAACTTTTCAGGCGGAGTGATGCCTTGGGAAGGTATAATGTTATTTGGATCTAATATTGTTGAGCTTCTTTGGGACATCTTTTTGCTTGGGTGAGCCTTTTTGAACAGCTGCTTTGGTATTTGACCAAAGTTGTTGATGAATCCTATTGTGGCGTTTTTCTTCAAGGGGTCATCAATACTGAAATAATATCACAGTATAAGGGAAGGATTTCATTTTTGTTATTGTTGTTATAAGGTGTAAATGCAGTTATTACGAATTGAGAATGGTTATAGTGACGTGTTGAAAATTGTCCGGGCAGGCCTTACTTCTTTCTTCGTTCATTATTTTATTTCATAACGTAAGACAAGTAGATTTTTGTCCTGATAGTAAAATGTAATAATTACCTGTCTATGGACGCTGTAGATGTTACATGAATATGACTGATGTATTTCTGTTTTACCTACCCTAATATAAAACAAACGGTAAAATTACAAAAACACCAACGATATAACGATAGAAATATGTTTTTTATGTCATACTAAAAAGGGTAGGCAGGTAAGAGAACTTCGGGGCGATGGCTCCCTTTCTTTAGTATTTATCGCTGATACCCGAGTCGGCGAGGTCTATGGATGTGGAAGAAGACGATACTCAACCCGTAATCCAATACAGATTCCAGGTTCCAGGCTTACTTAGAAAACCTATAATGGGAAGTCGGACGGCGGACGAGGTGACGGCTCGCTAAGGGGACGTAACGGGTGAAGTAGAGTGGGGGACGGCACAACTTTTATCGTCGTTTATTTTAAATATATAATTAATAAAGTGTAATATACTAGCCGTCCCGCCGAACTTCGTCTCGCCTTCGCCAGCCATCATTCGAGATAAAACGTGAGCGACTAACTTGTATATGTCGACGTTGCCCTCGTAGAAGAGGTGGTGGAAGAGGTTGCAGGCGTCGACGGCGGGCTGGCCCTGCTGCTTGTAGCCGAAGACGAGGTCGATCCAGTGGTGCAGGCGGTGCGACACGTAGTCGCACTCGAGCGCGGCGCGGTGCGCGCGGATGAACTCGCGCGGGTCGCCGCGCGCCCACGCCGGCAGCACCACGTCGCCCAGCGCCACGCCCGACTGCTTGCTCCCTGCGGCCCCAACGTTTGCTTTTACACTGCTTCGCCCCTTGTCGCCGAGTCCCGACATTTACACAACGTTGTTGGTTGCGGCAGAAGACGTTTCCAAGACAATTTCGTTTTAAATTCACCGCTCCGGGTCGAGGTTCGGGCTCACGGAACGACCTCGAGACACGGGTCGACCCGAAAGAGGTTTCGATTTAAAAGTGTATCATTTGGAAAGAATCAAATAGAAATGTGAAAGCCAAACCAGCATACGGCTATAATAATACATTTGAAAAAATCTTTCAGCTTTACTAACTCACGCGGCGTACAATTACAATGTTACTAGTAATATAACATGTGACTTACCTAAATCAAAATTATTGGAATTCACGAGAAATTCAGGTAAGTAAAAAAACTCTGGAATCAATTCCTTAACATCTGCCATATTGTGTCTCGATGCTGAGTTCCAAGCTTCTTTTATTGAATGAAACATCCTGAAACACAATATCTTAAGTACACACTCGGCAATATATTACATGCAATCACTTTATTAAACATTTACACCTTATAAATTTAATATCTATTAGAAAACACAATTTTTTTTATTACTATGCCAACAACAAGATTAAATAAGTTTTTTTTTACAAGGAATAAGGTCGGCATTTGACCGTCATCTCACTTGATGTTATGTGACGATACGGTCGAAGATCGATCATGCCTTCCTAGATATAGCCGATTCACTCTAGCCTTAAAGTAGGTAAATTATATTGTTCCGGAAATTCACTAGCAGGCAACGAATTCCGAAAACGAAAAGACGAACCGAATCGCTTCGTGCGGATGAGTGGAATGTCAACTACAAAAGGGTGGAATGACCGCCCACGTCTTGTGTCCCGGTGGTGGAATGTGACTGATTGAATTAGGTCGTGTAATTCCTTCGCACATTCACAAAAATGTATTCTGTAGAAAACTGACAGACAAGCTACCCTGCGACGATGTTCAAGGATCTACAGTTTAGCGTTAGTTAGGGCAGGGTTACCAATAAGTCTCTTGGCTCCTTCATCCACTGAGTCTAAAGCAGCCAGTTGGTATTTGGCTGATCCATACCAAAGGTAGCAGCAGTACTCTATACAAGACCGAACCTGTGCTTGATACAACTGAAGCAACTGTTCTGCAGTGAAGTACCTGACCTTGGATAGGATACCTAGATTTTTTGATGCAGTCTTTGCTTTAGATCAATTGCCCGATTGCCATATTGGCCAAAGTTGAGATTGGTTGAAATTATCAACCAATCTCAACTTTGGCATCTGCAGGTTGTCGGTAATTTCTATAGGTACATTTCGAAAAGTCGGAACCAGATGGAAGGGGCTCCGTTTAGTAGAGAATAATTTAGTAGTCTGTTGTAATGAACTGATATTTGACTTGGCATATGAATTTTAAAATTTTAGAATTGGAATTAGATATTTAGTAGATCCCGAAATATTAGAATAACTATAGTTATCGCAAGACTCGTTGCTAACATCAAAAGTATTTAATCAACTAATAGCTACTCTTTATAACACTTTTAACATCACATTGTGATGTAAAAAAAGATAAAAATGGATTTCTGTGGGAGCTTTTTCTTGATTTATTTCCGAGCTGCTAAAAGTCAAGCAGTCGTAGCTGTTGACATAGATTTAAAAAGATTCAGAGAGTATTAACTGTAACAAATTACCTGTCAGCTAAATCGAAGTGTCCTCCTTGCAGTCTTAAAAAATGTTGCGTAAAAGGTTCCATCCGTACGAGGTACGAGCATACGATCATCGCTGATGAATAGTGTGTGCCGTAGTGATAAGGTGGCGTTTCTCCGTGTGGGTCGTCCCATTCCTTGTAAACCAATCAACATGCAACATAAATCAATTGTGCAGTGCCACCAACTTATTATTCAATAGAAAAAAATCTGTGACTTTACAGCATTTTTGTGAAATATCAATCTTCTGTCAGTTTCTGTAGGCAGTCCTG
Source organism: Caria ino melicerta (assembly GCA_018237365.1). Lineage (NCBI taxonomy): Eukaryota > Metazoa > Arthropoda > Insecta > Lepidoptera > Riodinidae > Caria > Caria ino. The sequence continues at coordinate 7,959 of DVZN01000952.1, forward strand.
AATTTTTAATTTCGTTTTATTGTCCATATTATTTTATTGTGCTTGTATCCTATTTTTTAGGGTTTATCCAGACCAGATCAAAAAAGATAAATGAACAGATAAATTAAGGGGCATTTTAATCATATCTATCTATACATATAATAAAAGCGTAAAAGAGTAGATTCTGTACATTGAAAATATTTTCAAAAAAATCTGTCGACTAAAAATGGGCAGCAAACGATATTTTGAGATTTTTAGAATTTTTGTCTGTCTGTCTGTCTGTACCCCGGCCGCGGTTCACGCAAAATCTACTGGACCGATCGTAACGACATTTGGTACTTATTACATACTTTATGATCCGAGGAAGGTTATAAGATACTTTTTAACCCGTTAACTTGAGGGGTTCCCGTGGGAGAGGGCAATTCTGATCATGTAAAATTGGCCATAATTCATTAACGTGTAGTCCGATTTCATTTATTCTTTTTTTGTTTGTAAGAAGGGGTGAGAAGAGATGGATGGGGTGGTTATTAACCTCCCCACCAGTCCCCAAGCTTCTCAATTTGAAGACTACTTTTATCCCTTTTAATTTAGAACGGGATTGCGTGAGTGAAATGGATTGGAGTAAAGTCAAGTCAAATGACGTTGAGAAGAGTTTGTTAAACATAAAAATGCATGCGAGGCCGTGGGCAACAGATAGTTTTTATAATAAAAATAAATAAAACGTCACGTTCTTTATCCCTTTCAGAGTAGAAGTAGGTCAATTTTTAAGAAAATATATCGAATTGAACAAAAATATTGATTTGATCATTAATAAGGCTATTTTAAACTCATCAAAATTAGAAAATGCGATGAAGAACGTAGTCGCAGTCGAACCATAGGCAAGGTCATAAATGTGTTACTATTAATCAGAGACTAAAAATATAACGCAATACTAACCTTATATCTCTTCCTAAACTGTTCTAATCTATCTGGGCTCTGAGCGCCCATTGGTTTGGTTAAATCTCGGAAAGTAGCAGGGTGTGTCAGATCCAATTCCAAGGAGTCGTAGTCGGCGAGAATCCAAGGAAACACCGGGTACTGCATCAAGTCATTGTAAGACCGCCCGGCCAAGGTGTTGAGATGCATCAAATATAGGAAGTTTGTTATTTCCCCTCTCTGAAAATATTATAACTGTTTTTAATATATCAATAAATAAAATGCAATGAACATCATTTCAAGGACATAACTAAGAACTATTTAATAGATGTTTTTTGATGTGGTTGATTTTTTTATGTTTTCTGTAGTAGACCACTATAAGTACAATTTGGTTGAAACATCGAGTAACACTATCACTGCATTAGTATAAAACAAAGTCGCTTTCTCTGTTCCTATGTATGCTTAGATCTTTGAAACAACGCGAAGAATTTTGATGCAGTTTTTTTAATAGATAGAGTGCTTCAAGAGGAAGGATTATATGCTTAATACACGTGTGAAATAATAGAAAAACACTGATAACTTTAGAGGTTTCCAATGTGATGTGTGAGAGAGTCATTCTGTAGTATATTTAGAATCAGTTTTGGGTGGGTGCGAAGCCGGGGCGGGTCGCCAGTTATGTTATAAAAGTGTAGTTCGTTGCAATTTGTCAAGTGTGCGTAAGGTATGTGTAGGGCGCGTGTAGGGCGCGTACCAGCCAGCGCTGCGTGACGGAGGTGTCGCCGATGAGCGAGGCGAGCAGGCCGGCGGGCTGCTCCACGGCCACGCCGCGGCGCTGGCCCGCCACGGAGCCCGCCGCGCTGTCCGCCATGCCCGTGCCCAGCGCCGTGAACCGCGCGTACACCTGCCGCCGACATACGCTCACCACACCGCCGAATAGCTGAACCTTATGGCTACTTCGACTCGGGCGGGACCAAATGTTACTAATTAAGAAGTCAATTACTTGTACTAAATTTATTCGTCGCGGACTAAAAAGGTTAAGAAACGCCGAACTTGAGTTTTGGCCTTGTCGGCAGTTTAGCCCGTTGAAGCGCGTTATCGGTAGATCAGTGGACGTTCGTGCGCCTCACGCGCGCAGTTAGCGAGCGCGAAGTTTGCCCCGCCACGACCCATATGCTCAAGTTACTTGCTAGTATGTGTAAATATGGTTTTTTGTGGGATTTCGAAAAAACTAGGAAGAGGTTGTTTCAAAATTACTGAATTTCATATTTTTTGTCTGGGTGTATATTAAATTTATATATTATCGTTGACAAACACCCATATCAAAAGCAATTAAATTTATTCAATTAAACCAATATGGGTTAGATCAATTTGTGTAATTTGTGCAGACATATTTATTATTTAGTTATAGCTTAAAAACGCACAGCAGTATTATAGCATCATTAGCCCGTACTTTTTGGTATATATTTTGATTTTAATTTGACATCAGAGCGTTTATTATTACTGTTGACAAAATTTACCTTATTTCTAACTTTTCTAGGAAACGCTAGCAGATAATTTCGGCCATCACTCGAGAATACTTCAAGCGCAATAGGTTGTAACAGATATCTTCTCTTATGGACTTCTCTGGAAACAGAAATCGTGTTAGAAATTAACGGATGTAAGTGAATATAACTAAATGCGTCGAAAGGTGGATGCCATAGTAAATAGTTAACCGATTAATATAAGTATCAATTCGTTCATGACTATTAACAATGTTGGATGTGAAAAACAATGACTCTATAGTAGAACAATACAAAGCGTAAATTGCACGCATCTTTTTACTTATTTTCGATCGTGAAATTTAAGGTTTATGTTGCACAAATTGGTCTTAATCCCTAAAATACATATAGCTGGTATTTAATGTGTAAATTAATTTACACTTTCTTTCGCTCTCCTGTAAATTTCTTGTTTTTCACATCCGACATTATTAATAGTCATAGGCGAATTGCACGCGCGATATTTAGGCTATCGTCCGAGGGTTCAATTGATTAGGTACTTACTCCAGAGTTTAATACTTTGCTTCAAATTTAAAATTGTAAGGAAAGCAAAATTAATTTATTTAAACATATCCAAAAATTTGATGGAAGCAGTTTTTCTCCGCCACTTTCAAATGATTGTAATTTCGACACATTTAAATAGCACCTTCTTATTGAGCTTACTTTTGTGCTGGCCATTTCGATTTTTAAATAAATTTCTATTCAACATTAACATCCAAAGAAATATGAAATGTAAAACTTACTAATTTGAAATTCAACTAACCTTATATCTTCATATAAGAATTTCGAGCAAAGTCTTTGATTGCTTCGT
>DVZN01000953.1:0-11195 GCA_018237365.1 Caria ino melicerta
GATTTGCCACCCGTCACATAATGGGACGTAATATCGTCGGCTAATCGTGGGTGTATACTAGTTTGTAGAATGTACCTCTGCATACCCTTTCGAGGGCATACGGGCGTGACGATATTTTAATATTAACACGCACTGGTTGCACGTTTGTATACTCTAGCCTCCATAAAGTTCACGTAGGTATTTTCGACATTATCTATTTGATTTTCTAAACCTATAAAAAGTCCAGTCTCATAAAGCTCGTATATTGTGTAGCTATTCTGACAATGTACGTATATGATGAGATATTAATCATACATAGTGGATAAAAAAAATATAGCGTTTCATTTCAGTAAATATATTAGATAATATTTATTAAATGCAGCAAAATTTACTCCACATTGTTAAATAAGATATTTAAAAAAACATACTGGTGTCGACATCTACTGGCAAAAAGTTTTAGATTAAATACATCTTAATTTTTGCGCTCTCTATAAAGCAATAGCTAATACCATTACATATTGATATGTAAGCCATCTATGAAGCAATAGCTTAATTAATGTTATTTCGAGTAATATAATTGTTTAAACTGGTATGTGAAGGTGTCACTACTTTTATTGTTTTACTACCATCTTTTGACGAAAAAAAGAACTAGATAAGGCTTTATGTACACGACTAATTATAGATTATAATAATAAATTATAGATATTTATTTATACAACTGTCGTTATAAGTAGATTTTTACTAAAGGTACGCGACGATTCAAAACAACAAAAAATTATTAATTATTTTGAGATTGAATTTCATATTCCTTTTGATAGACACGAGTACATCTCAACCAGCAATAATGTTTCGTGATCTAACAAAGAGGGAGGTAGACATAGGTATAATTTACGTACTCTGTGAACATAGGTGCCGATCACAGGTACCGATTAGTAACCGCACCTCTACAATAACATTGTAAAGAGTGTAAATACAAAATTTTAAGCAGTGTACTAACCATCAATACTCTGCAAATGATGAAACTTGTTAACGGGGTGTATTACACAGTCAATAATAACACATACCACATAACCAATGTTATTATTATTTACTTCTCTTTATTTCACTATTAAGATTTCTATATAACCCACTAAATATTATTTTTTTACGATTACAATTCTTATATGTTTACTATGTTTTTATTCTTTCTCTGATTGACCACACTTGCATGCATTTATTTGTATTGTCGTTATGTCATTTTTTTTTTAATTTTAAATATCAAGTTTATTGAAGGAAATAATTACATTATATAAAAAAATAGTACTTCAAGTTTTGTCTACCGCTAAGTAAATCCATTTAACAGCTTTAGAAGCAAAATGAAAATCCATAATTGGCCTGTTTAGAGTGTATGTTTGTTTAGTTTAAGTTTTTCTTCTGTAATTTGTGTCGTGGATTTTTTGTTGATTAAATAAATAAATAAATAACATTGTAAATATGTCATATGTTTACGTGAGAGCCATGTAAGTCTGCAATAAATTGTAAAAAATCGGAGATGATCCAGAAAAAATTGCGATAGGTTGTTCGAACGTTACACTTGTTTTTTATAGTGTTATCTGTTGATACTTGGTAGGTATGTTGATGTGGTCACGCACTGTAGGCAGTGTAGTGTAGTGTGAACCGCTATTGATTCTGGGTTTAACTAACTAAATAAATTGCGTACAAGTTGAAGTAAAAATATCGGTTAAGGCAAATCGTAATACTAATTTTATGAGATGCGATATAATATAATAATAATAAATATCTTTGAATAAATTACACATATTGATCTAACCCCAAAGTAAGCAAAATATTTGCTTGTTATATGGATGTCAGTCAACGATGTTATACATAAATGCATGATTGCACTGACCATGACATAAGACAAACTTTGCTAAGAATATCTTAATATTAAGTGCTACCTAAATTATACATTGTTTTGCACCAATTAAGTGGTTTTAAGAATGACTTAAGGTTAGTGCAATGCGTTTTGTCGCTAAGTCAGTTTTAAATTATTTAAGCATCGACACTTATGTTTAGTGCAATTGGGCATTAGTAATACATATATGAATACAAGAATAAATTTAATAAACATCCAGACCTAGAAAAGCGTACATCTATGTTCATTACGCAAATGCCCGCACCCGTCGGGAATCGAACCCGAGCCTCGCTATTCGTCAACGTGGTAAGACAACTACTCTCATCACTCGGTTAGCAAAAAGATCATTATGTATGAGACGGTCAGTGTGTATATATATTAAATTTGACTTTTTATACAAATATTTTTTGTTAAACGTCTCTTAGTAATTTGTGGCGAATTTTTAAATCATTGATGAGATCAGATGGGGTTCAACCAAATCCCCGCCCCCCGTCCAATGTCTGATTGAAAATACTCGATGGCACAAATTATAGGACTTAAATTGATAGATGTGGAATAATATAATTAAAAGAAAAAATATAAAACACATACATATCTTCACGCCAGTTCTCTTACGGGTTGGCACAGAGTATCGAGTGTCACGACTCCTACATGCCTAGCTTCCTCCACCTTCATTACTGTCTTCATACATACAAAAAAAAAATTATAAATCTTGATAAAGTTTGTGCAACTATGAACGTAGTGCAAGTGCGTGATGTATGCAATCGGAATTCCGATCTTGTATTTCCACTTCTATAACGTTCTATAGAAACAGATACGGGTCCGCTTATGAAAAAGTTCAAACATAATTATGAATCAATTTTCTGTTATTTTACCTGGATTTAATGTTCAATGGAATAATGAAAAACCCATCTGACTGAATGTGACGTCTTAATTGACGTGGCTCGTCATGTAATAAAATATTTGTGTATTAGTAACTTAGTTAAATACTTTCGGTGGGTAAGTCACGAATTACAAGTACGTTTAAATCAACAATACTATAGAAGGTTATATTTTAGACGTTGCCTCGCGATCGTTTAATATTAGATAAAATTAGGCGTTTGCTCTTTGCAAGTTAAGGAGATGGATGGATTTTGTAAGTCGTAACGTTTATGCGATAGGAAACGAAAACTACTTTGTGAAAAGTACGACCGTCTTGCTGGCGAAGTGGTAGCGTAGTTGCCTTACCACGTCGAGAAATAGCGAGGCTTGAGTTCGATTCCCCGAAGAGGGCGGGCGTTTGTGTGATGAACATGGAGACACGTTTTTCTGGGTCTGTAAATGCTTAAAAAGAGTAAATAAAGGTTTTTATTATTTATTTATTTATTTAAATGTTTTATTGTACACAAAACATTAAAACTGAGTGTTTACAAAAAGAAATAAAGTACAATTTATTATTTAATGAAAAATATGTGACATCATATCAGGACGGAAGTCAAAAAACAATCAAAACTGTGTGAAGTAATTTATGGATGGCTCCACAGTTTTCAAATGGGCATTAGCAACTGCCAATTATCAAGGTTAATATTAATTTGCATCAAGTTATCGCCTGTTTTCGAAAACTGGGCTTGAATGATACATAACAGACAAGTCATTTATGGTCGATCATGTCATGGTCTTTGGTAAAGTGGTGGCAAACTTACCCAAGCTCATTAAATGAGATGCGGCGGCATAGATTAAACTCTTCATAAATACTGCACTTGTGTACTTTTTTAAATAAATATTTTTATTATTTGACACAAAATGCCATTAAAATTGACAATTCTCACTCGGAATTTACACCAAATTCAGTAATTGCAAAATTACTGCGCCCATCTTATTTTTCGATCTAGCAAAAATCTCTACGGTGTCTTTAATATGTTTAGTAGGCGCCAGTCCTGTTGTTGTATATGCTTGTACGTAAGTAGTCTAATTCCATAAAAAAAGAACTTTAGAAGATATTGACACGAGGAAATTATGACAGTAATTTTATGCGCCTAAAGGTCTTTCTTCCTAAGATAAACGACCTTTAGTTTCATGAAAATTACTGACAACCGTATGTACAGTCATTTTGGCAAAATAACATCACGTCAATTGGTTTAATCGGTCGCCGGCTGCGGGCCAATTACTTAGTTGACAGCAGGCTAGCAATTCTTACATTTGATGGAGGAAACGCGCTGCAGGAAGACTTCCCATTATTTAGTTACAGAAATAGAATTCGCCATACACACCTTCCTTACTATAATATTACATGTGACTATTTATTATTTGTATGGACAATATAAATATTATTTATAGGAAATAAAAAGGAAGTTCATTGACTTATTGACCGAACTAGCAACCCGCCTCGGCTCCGCACGGGTATTGCACTCGTATCTTAATTTTTTTATAGCAGAACGAGGCAAACGAGCAAGTAGGTCACCTGATAGTAAGTGATCACTACCGCCCACCAACAATTGCAAAACCAGGGGCATCACGATTGCGTTGCTGACCTTTTAAAAACCCGCCCCTAATCGAGAAGTAGAAATGAGCCTCCAGAAATCTCACAAACCAGACGAAACTCAGCAGTAAGCTGCTACTTCACGCTGGTCTTATGTGAGAGAGTCGTACGTTCCACGGGCGTACCGGTCCATACGGCTACATACAATAATTTGTACCTAGCATAGCACTACCACTTGGAAGATTGACTGATTGCACTAGAGGAATTATTTAGTAACCCAAGTAACTAGATAATTCCAATAGTTGGCGATAGGGTCGTCACATCCCGACTCCTAAAATACTAATATGGAGCAGTTGGGTGTGATTAATACATCACAATTCACTGTACAAAACTATTGAATCATCGTAAATTAACAATTAATCATTAAAAACTTAGTGTTGTTGTTATTGACGGATCCAGATGATCCGATGACATTATTACACTTCACAGTTCACACCACAGTGTCGAGGTCCCCTGTTCCCGACTGCCCCCACCATTACTCGTATAGTGGCGGCAAAGCGGACCTAAGCCGCAACATTCTCCACTTCGACAATTTCTATTCATGACGCTGCTTCAAGCCTAGGTACGCTCTCACAAGAGAAACTCTTGGGGCGCGGGTCGCAGCCCCAAAAGTAGTTAAAGTTTTTGCCTTGTCACTTTACCACCTTGGTAGAATATTCTGTTCTCCCCAAAAGTCATTTTGAGCTGTGGAGGCGAAGAAGGCTTTCAGCTTTAAATTATTACGTAAAAAATATATTGTTCCTAGGCCTCGCATCATGTTTTACCTTGCTAAATAACTTTAGTTCAAACAAGAAATAGTTATCCAAATCGGGTAATAAATATTGGATCCCTAAGGTTACAAAGATATAACCAACATACAACCAAGTTGAAAGCCTTGTCCTTTTGGGTCCTCTTTAAAAAAATATCATCACGCCCATATATTCTTGGAAGGGGAGGCGGAGCTACATACTAGTATGCACCCACGATTAGCCGGCGATATTTGTTCTATGATGTGACTGGTGACAAGTCTGCGCTAATCGAGCACAAATCCAATCCCTGGCAATTTTATGTTTTTTCAGATAAACTGAGAAACTCGTAGAACAAGTTGCCCGTCACGAGAATCGAACCCGGGACCTCGACCGGACTACCGGAAACAGATAAAGACACCACTTGACCACAGAGGCGATTAAAAACAGTAAAACAACTCTTCTAATGTTTAATGTGCTTTATTTTCAGGTGCTAGTTCCGCGGTGAAGGCAGCGGCATGTGGCACGGCGCGCGTGTAATCCTACTCACGGCGCTGGGCCTAGTGGCCATGCCTTCCGTCGCCGCAATCCCTAAAAAATATAACATTACTATCGGCTACTTGCCTTCCATAACGGGCGAGCAGAAAGATAGACAGGGTGTTGCTATTTCTGGAGCCATGACTATGGCACTTGAAAACGTAAGTAATGATTAGAATAAATCACTAAAACTAAAAAAAGAGAAATTAACTGAGTGTAAAGATCTCAAGTAGGCCAAGCATGTGGGAATTTTAGCCAGGAATAACTGGCCACATTTTTGTAAATACATTATAGCAGTCACAGTACAATTACATACATATTACAGTAATACTGAATGATACATTTTGCAGCCTTCAGAGAAAGCGCGGCAATTCTCTGACTTCAACAACTTTTATACATACACTGGTAGGTAGCGATTACTGCCACAATTAGTACTCAGATGAATTACCAATTTTGCAACCAATAGCAAAAACAAGATGATCTGTGGTAGTGTGTTCGCCGGAGTAGAATTGCACCACTCCATCTTTACACGTAGGTATCGTAAAAGGCGATTAGGGTGGTCCAGGAGGTGGCCAGAAATGCCTCTCGGAGGCACAACAGTATGTAAGAAATATACACCTCAATCACCAACCTGCCTGCACAGCGTACACTGGGGGAGGCCTACGTGAGGGGCCATACCTAAACTGCGGATGTACCTACCTGTAATTTAGGTATATTTTCGGTATATCCGCTCTCAATACGCACGCTACTACGTCATTTTATTAATTTCGGAATTTAGGGTAATTAGGGATATTTGGTTATAGATACAATATATAACCAAATATCTTATACGGCGGAACAACCATTGCCGGGTCAGCTGGATGTAATGATTAAATTAATCAGTAACAAATAATAAAGTAATATTACCCAGAGCTCGCATTCAAGTAACAACTCTATATTGCGATTGGCGACGACGTCTACGACGACGATTTGCTTGCACAAAGATATCAACTAGTAAAATGTACCTAAGTATATTTCAATACCTAAAATTGTGTTCGTTAGAGAGTGAGTATTCTGTACTTTAGTACATTTTTTTATTCTGAGCCTACGTCCAACAGTGGACTGCATCAGGCTGATGAATGAATGAATGATAATACTAGATTAATAACATCAACACGGGAAATTATCTCATTTTTAGATTAACAACAGATCAGATTTGTTACCTGATGTGCATTTGCAAATGGTATGGAGTGATACCAAGGGTGAAACGGTGGTAGCCACCCGTCACATGACCGACATGACCTGCTCGGACGTCGTCGCCTTCTTCGGGCCGGAGGGACGATGTCAAACGGAAGCCATTATAGCACAGTCGAGAAACTTGCCGATGATCTCTTATGTAAGTATATTCTGGTATTTTTATAGTGTAGCTCTAGTTTTAACTGATTGTAAAACACATACGTCGCATACTGTGTTAAATCATCGTACTGCAAATGCAAATAAATGTATATATTTGTTAATTTTTCATTTAGAGGTCGTTTACCTACCCAGGCATGTCAGCCTTTTTTGTTTGAATTGAACAAAAAAGCTTAGTGCTGATTGTGTTATGTAAGGAATTTTATAGGATTCAAAAAATATACTCTCGTCAAATTACCATTGTGCTTTAAAAATATACTTGAAGGTCCATTAAACCCTTGTAATTAATAATATATATTTTTTCAGAAATGCTCCGATTACCAAATATCGAATTTACAAAATTTTGCAAGACTGGAACCACCTGATACGCAGGTATGATATAAACTTATTTTTAACACCCATAATGCAATGCAGTGGTTGAGCTTGTCCTAAAATTGTCTGCCCTGTGACCCAAGGGTCAATCAGTGATACGGCTGAAACAGTGCAGTAGCTACGTCCACGATGCAGTGATAGGTCGGGAACCTAAAGGATATTCTAGTAAAGGTTGTTCGCAAAAGGTTCGCATTGGTTGTGTTGTTTGCAACCGCTGGTGTCGATACCATTAAACGGTAACATTCTTGAAAAGTACGAATAGATTCCCGCCACTTTTAGTTTGTATTTCTGTTCCCTGAAATGGAAGTGGAAACGTCGAAATTTAGTACATTATAAAGTTTTTACTTGAAATATGCGATCCAACCCGGAGAAAACGGCCTTTCCTTCACCTTGAGCTTTGATTTGAATGTTATTTCAAGGCGACATATTATTATGATTAAGACGAGGTTTTTAACTGCAGCGAAAAAAATAAAAATATCTGTATCACCTTTCAGGCCACAAAATCGGTAATATCGTTGCTACGGAACTACAAGTGGAATAAATTTTCTATCCTCTACGAGGAGTCGTTGGTGACCGTGGCACTGACGTTGGAGAACCACGCTAAGAAGAACAACATGACAGTGAACCACCAGCGGCCTGTTATCGACGTGCACAAGTGCTGCGAAGAGAAATTGTCATGTTGCGCGCCGGGTTTCTGGTACCAATTCATACAGGAAACCAAGAATAAAACAAGAAGTAAGATTTATACTAGGTTTTTTAAATATCATAAGTGGCAAACGGGCAGTTGGGTCGCCTGATGGAAAGTGCTGGTCTGTGTTGGTCCGGGTCCCTTTGCAGAATAGACTATCTGCCTTTCTGCCAGGCAGCTCGTAAAAGGCGAGCATATGCTTACTTTCACTCACACCGTGACGTCTGACTAGGTGGTAGAGCGGTAGAGCTTCGCAGCCGCTCGCCCGAGAGAAATGGTACTCCTGCCGCCATAACGTCAGCGCTTCCGTTGACGTGTTCCGGTTTGGAGGGTAAGGTAGCTGGTAAACTTACTTTTGCACGAGGCCTGACATCCCAGCTTCAGGTCGACAACGCACCATTACCAACTTTGTGTCTATAGGCGGAGTTAATTACCTACCATCAAGAAAATCCGTCTGCTAGTTTGCCTTCCAATATTATCTAAAACACACTATAAAACTTTACTGGGGGAGACCTACGTCCAGCAGTGGACTGTTGTATGTATGGATGTGTGTATGTATGCATTTTGAATGTATGTACCAACATACAGCATATTAAAAAACACTATGACTGGGGATTCTTGTAATTATGGTCCTTGTGTTAGGATCGAAATGTCGAGATTAAAAATTAACAAATGATGCATTTTGACCTGCGATAATCATAGTATTCATTCAAGTAAGATTTTATTAATGTATATTTTCACATTATTAAATCAATTTTTCATGTGAAATGAAGATTTTTGTGTTCAAATTAATTTTTTTTACAGTATATGTACTTTTGGGATCAACGTCGGTCCTAATAGAGATGATGTCGGCGATGGAATCTCTACAGCTGTTTGTGAAGGGCGAGTACATGGTCATTTTTGTGGACATGATAACTTACTCGCCTAAGGAATCATTAAAGTACTTGCTGAGTAAGTGTTCAATTTATTTCTGTAGTAGCTGTGCCCTTGACTTCGTCCGCGTGGGTCTTTAAAAACATTTTATGATTTAATTTTTTGTACAGAACCCTAATTTTTCGTCGAGAATCAAAGTAGCCTAATTTGCCCGCTGTGACATCAGCTATCAATGAAATCCCATCAAAATCGCCCCAGCCGTTTCAGAGATACCTGGAATAAATAGACAGACAAAATCATAAAAAATGCTATTTTAATTTATGTGTCGTGTACATACATACATTTGCATTTCGTAAAAAGAGGTTATTTTAATATTACAAACAGACACTCCATTTTATTTATGGGTATAAATACTAAGCTGAAAGCCGCGACTTGGTCCGCGTGGGTCTTTTAAAACATTTTATGAATTTAATTGTTTATGCTCGGAATCATAATTAAATCATAAATCAATAAGTAGCCTAAGTTACTACTTATTACAACTATTTATATACTCCTTATTACAGCTATATGCCAGTGAGAGAACCATCAAAATCAGTTTAGCTGTTCTAGAGATTAGTAGCCGGAACAAACAGACATATAGATAAACAAAAATGGTAAAAAATGGCATTTGGTAAAAAACGATTACTTTAATATTACAAACAGACACTCCAATTTCGGTTTTTTGTTTAGACTAGCTGGTTTTACCCGTGTTTTTACCACACCCGATGTCCTTAGTCATTTTAAATAGCCCTCAAGATTTGAGCTTTCAAATATGAGAAAAAGATTAAACCCGACAGATAGTTTTTACCTCGTTTTGGTCTGGGCTCCCTAGAATAGACCGCCTGTCTTCCTGGCAGGCAGCTTTGTAAAAAAGTGAGCATAGTAGAGTTTCGCAGTGGCTCGACTGGATTGGTACCATCGACTCACCCATCCCCGGCTCCAAACTGGAACTCGTCACTGACGCTTGCCGTTGACGTGTTCCAGTTTGGAGGGTAAGGTAGCCGGTAAACTTTTTTTTGCATTAATTCTAACATCCCAGGCTCATGTTGGCAACGCACTATTACCACCTTTGGTGTCTCTAGGCGACGTGAATTTCTTACCATCAGGGAATCCGTCTGCTTGTTTATCATCCAATATTATAAAAAAAATCATTCTACAAAACTTATGATTTTCTCATTTAAATTAGAGGCGGACGAAAGGGGTCCGATAGAATCGAAGCCAATGTGTCCGAATACCAAGGAGTTTAAGAAGAGGGCGCAGTCGCTACTGGTTGTGGTCTCTTCGGAGCCGGAGGGCAGCTTTCAAGATTTCACCAATCAAGTGCTCATTTACAACAGCATAAAGCCGTTCAATTTTGTCGTGCCTCCTCTCCTCGGGAATTTTAAGAAAAAGGTATTATTAGTTTTTCATTTATTATTGTGTATTCATTTAACCCTTATTTACACGCAAAGCTTGTCCTACATAATATAAAGAAATATTCATCATAATATAAATAAATATCCCTGGATAAATTACACTAATTGATCTAATCCCTATGCAAACAAATTATTTGCTTGTGATATGCGTGTTAGTCAACGATATTATACATAGAAATACATATATAAATACAAGATAATTTTTTTAAACAGACCTAGAAATAGATACAGAAATGTTAATATGATTTTAAAAATAGACAAAGCCTATTAAATTTTTAAGCCGTCCAAATTGTAATTCTCTAAGCCGCGAATGGAGAATGTTCATGAAATTATATTATTAATTCTCCTTATTCTCGGGTAAAAATAATAAATATTTCGAAACATGAATTAAATTTCGAGATATGGAATTTTTAAGTAAGCGCACCACGCTTCGTTTGCGTGACGTCATTTAATAACAGTCACTTAATAGCTCAGTCCGTAAGCGTGCTCATATGCCGTTGTAGTCTGGGACATGAGTGAGCGCGGTAAATACGTTGCGGTGTGACGTCACGCGGTTTGAAAATTTAAGGAAATTTCAAATGTCTATAAAATCATAACTACCAAGTATTTCGGAATGAAACAAAAACTAATACATTTGTATACAAACATATATATCCATACCGTGAGTAGAGTTTTAAGTAATTTTTCTTTATTATTTATTCTATTATTTAAAGTAATTCTTAGATATTACATTTATTTCTTTAAAAATTACGTTACTACGATA
>DVZN01000954.1:0-11192 GCA_018237365.1 Caria ino melicerta
TTTCATCGTAATCGGTTCAGTAGTATTTGCGTGAAAGAGTAACAAACATCCATACATCCATACTCACAAACTTTCGCGTTTATAATATTGGTAGGATACTATATTGATACAACTAAATAGAAAATATGGTTAGTGCCATATAAAATAACAACTTCTGACAAATTAAAAATAATAAATGTCGTCACGCCCATATATCCTCGTTATGGTAGACAGAGGTACATACTAGCATGCACACACGATTAGCCGACGAAATTAAGTCCATCGATGTGACGGGTGGCAAGTCCATTGTCAAGCGGGCACAAATCCAATCCCAGGCAACGTTAGGTTTTTCAGAAAAACTGAAAAACTCCTACTTAGAACAAGTTGTCTGACTCAGAAATTGAACCCGGGACCTCTCATGTTTAAGTCGGACACTGACACCACTCAACAACAGATGCGATAAATTGTTATGAAACCATAATGCAAGTATTTTTTTTAGATTTTAGGTATGTAAAATGGCGACGGATTTACCACCCATCTCATTATGGGACCCAATATCGTCGGCTAATTGTGGGTGCATACTAGTATGTACCTCTGCCTATCTTTTCGAGGATATATGGGCATGATGATATTTATATATAATTTACGGAGACGCTAGCTAGTTTCTCGATTGTAAACTCATGGTAGATATAGTCGAGTGTCGGCAGAAGTGAAAACTTGAAAATCAATGCGAAACAGCAAGCGAAGGCATTTTCGCCGTATGGCTGAAAGAGAAAGGGATACTTCTTTTCCGACACCGCCCCAGCGCTAATCTCCTCCGTCTTACGAATTTTCAATCAGATTACGTGTCCTGACGTGAGTTTAACGTTTTTTAATACTTTTATTGCCCTGATGATGCTGTAAAAAGCGAAACCGGTAGGCAAAATATTAAATAAATTGATGTGGAACAGTACAAGTGTTGAATATAAAATATTAAATCAATTTTTACCTTGTATCAAATTAATCACCTGCATTCGTCTGGACTCCTTTGAAGAATAGACCAATAGCCTATGCTCGCCTTCTATGAGCTTCTGAGTAGGTACCAGGCACCTCATAGCAGGCGAGCATAGGTTTATTGTCACTTAGCGCGTGAACAACACTGACCTATAACATGGTGTACAAAGGCACAGAATAGACAATAGTTTTAACGTACAGAATATTCACTCCCTAACAAAACGCAAAGCTGGGTTTAAAAGGATTTTTTATGTTCGGACAGGTCTATATGCACTAGCTCAAAAAATGCGTAAAAGTTTGTGGAATCCGGAAAAACGAAACATACTTTTATTTGGAGTATACTTCCAAGGCTCAAAAATAATTAATGGCAACATTTTTTTGCTGGTTTTTTACAAAACCATTACTATTACCATATTGTTGTTATTTATATTACTTAGAACCGATCAACGTGTCATCTTCGAACTAATAAACCTAACAAACTTTTAATTGATAAAAGGGGTTTGAAACTTTCTAGCATACCGACCCGTCGACATTTTGTTTGTTTTTCGAAATCGCGGCACACGATTAAAGTGGTATGTATGAATAGAGGACACATAAACGAACAAAAAATGTCTAATAACATAGTACCCTAAAGCGTCACGTTACCGAGATATTTGGAGGTAAAAATCGACTTATGAGTACACAGACAATCATGAAAAATAGACTTATTACGTGTTTTTATGCGTAATATTGTATCCATATTATCGCTCCCAGGTTAATTATTATTATTACAGCTTATAAAAGAAAGTAGATACCTATATAAAAATACATTACATATTTACTACCTACGAGGATCCGTGCGCCGCGATCTCGAATAAAAAAACAAAATGGCGACGGGTCGATATGCCAGAAAGTTCCAAACCCCTTTAACTCCCTAACTCTTAAAATTTTCAATTTTCTACATTAATATAAAAATAAATTTAATAACTGCTGTGCTATAGGAGCCAGTTATTCTCAAATGAAATATTAAAAAAAAAACATTTTAACTTAAGTATTATTATTTGTGCGTGCAATAGTGTGTGTGTGGTATAGTACAATAGGTACTATATTGTAAGTAAGCCGTCAAATTGAACAGAGATGGAACATCGAGGAATACAAGTGGATTTAGAGAAATTGAAAGCAATGGAGGACACGTTGCTGTCCCGAATGAAGCAGGTGGAAGAGGAGTGCTACAGCGCCGCGGGGAAGAGGTTCCAGATAAACTCGTCGCCGCAGGTGCGCCGCCTCCTCTACGACGAGCTGCAGCTAGACGCTAAGGGCAACATTAAGATACGAGAAACTATTTGCAAGGCCAAGTCTACTTCTGAAACTATGGTGAGTTGTTTACTTGACTGTGCCTAGCCAACATCTAATCATATGTATATTTTCTTTGGTACCACTTGAGCTTTGCAACTTCACGCCCGGATTGGTACCACCATCTTTTCTATTTTGATACCACCGCCTATTCCTGCCGCCATAATGCCAGTGTTGTTCATGACGTATTTCGGTATTAAAAAGCGAGCAACCGACCAACACTTTTGCACCAGGCTTAGTATCCCAGCCTCATGATGGATGTGTATAGGTAGCGCGCCGTGTTTCCATCATTGGGTGTAATAACCGTGAGACAGTTTGGGGCGACGGAGCGGCATCGGCAGCACCGCCAGTAAGTCAAGGGCGGGGATGGATTAACGGCAACTGTTTTATCGTTGTCATTATTGTTTACTTTCCATTTATGATGTCTTATTTAAACATCCTGGATCAGCTTTTACATTTGTTTTGACTATATAACGACAAAGAGGTGATGCAACAGTGTGAACACGATTTTTTTCTCACCCATCCCTAACCCCTGGGCCACTAATGTACCAAAACACTATTGTTGAGGTAATCAATCCTCAACAAATACCTACTGATATTTTCTCCGGTGACGCAAGTTACCACAGACGGATTTATATTTTAACTTGACTGGTTTCAGTTCTATCTTAAATTATTATGACTATGGTCTGTGTATGGTAGGCGTTAGTCCGTCAATAAATATTATCATTCTTACGAATGTGTACAATTGATGTAGTTACGGTCTCTGATATCGGAGCACGCCTTGCCAAAGTTGATCCTGGAGTACCGACACTTGCACAAGGCATACGCCACCTTCGTGGCCGGCATCGTGCATCACGTACGCGATGGAGTTGTGAGACCGTCTTGGTAAGTGATATAAATACGACAATAGAACCACAAAATATTCTTAATCTATTTCATATAATAAAACCTCAGCGGGATCAAATTTGTACATTGATTTATTTTTCAAAATTCTACTAGAATAGACTTAAGTAACGATACAGATGACGAATCGGCACTTTTGGAAAATGTTGTCTGTCTGTCCCCCTGAACACGCTAATCTTTAAAACCGCTGGACCGATTTACGTGAAATTTGGTATGGAGGTACCTTATATACCGGGGTAACATTTAGGATACTTTTTATCCCGGAATATTAATAGGGTCCTGTGGGAAAAATCATTTACTGACGAATTGACTCGCGCATAAACTAATGGTTAGAATTGTATGATTTTTTTTGTTTGTTATATAACTATTAGTATTTGGCAACATATATGCTACAATTTATTTTGAAGATCTAAATACATCATGTGATATCCTAGCGGCCCGTCTAATTTAAAAGAGATATTAATATAGCGCCTTAGGAAAAGTTGGTCAACATGGTGAATACTTTCTGTTGACATGAAAAAAAACTAAGGTCACCTGAAACGTCAGGTGGCCGATTCTCATGCACTTGAAAACACTTAACATTCTTAACATACATACATAAATTCTTCGAATATGACATGTATTCAAATACACGAGAATTGGGCCAGAGAGTAAAAACCAGGATTTTGATAAGAGATTACAAGGCCTCAAACTAGGTGTCAGCAATCTGCGAAGCGGCGGCGAGAGCGACGCGGTCTAACGCATAAATTGCGGCGCAATCACTGGTACAGCTCGCCATGCCCGCGATCGCGCCGTAATCTATTCATTGCACTGCTATTAAACGATGACATCCAGCTTGAGTTTTGGCGGGATCGGAAGAAATAGTCGCAATTTTTTCGTTATTATTAAATTTTATGTAATATGATCAGACGTTAAAAATAAAAAAAATCATGTAATATGATCAGCTAGCCTTAGTGTAAAGCGTTACGTCTGTAATGATACCTCTCAAGCTAAACATACATACCCTGTATAAAAATAGCTATTCTTTTTGTGCAATTCAGCCAAAGATTGTGACTACCTACGATTGCAATTCCTTTTTTTTTATAATATCGATTAACTCACTAAGTCGTAACAAAAATAAATAATTAAAAAGTAAAAAAATATATAAAATTTAAATTTAAAAAATAAATTTAAAATATATTACGCGCTTACATATTAACGCGCTTTTTAGCTGGGCTGTCTCGCTTCCATTGTACTCAGTTTTTAACACGCTCACACTTGCCGCATATAAAAGTTAATAACGGCGCTCCATAAACATTTCTTACGCTTCATAGGCTATATATAGAATTTCTTCTGCATCTAGATCCACGAACGTCTCCATACTGGTGAGAAACCGTTTGTGTGCAAGGACTGCAGTGCTGGTTTCCACAGGAAGAGCAGCTACCTGCAGCACATCGCCATACACCTGCCCGAGAAAACTGTGCAGGTGACCATTGATCATTACCACACAAAGAATATAAAGTCCCTTCCCCTGCCATTGGCTACAGTGACGTCACTATATTACCACACACTACATAAAGTCCCCCTCTCAACCGCTTCCAATGACGTCCAGATGATCATCATTACTCAAATAAGATAAGCTCCCTTCCCATGCAACTCTCTATGCTGATTTCACCATTATTAGCACAGAAAGTTTGTAGTAAGGTTCCCCTGACACTCGCTACATTAATTTAAACATTAATACTTATACCACACAAAGAACATAGAAAGGTCCCTTCTCCTATCATATGGTAATTACACCTGTTTTAGAAAACTATGCAGGTGGGTGATTACCTATCATCATGACCACAACAGTAAGTAACTTCAATATAGAGGGCGTCTATATTGAAGTCCAGGTGACCACCAGTACATAGTAAGAGCCCTGCCATCCTTTAACAGCATTTTCAGTGCTCAATCGCTCTCTGATAAATCTCAATCAATTAAGTTGACCATCAAACTTGACCATTTTCTATTTGTAAGCATTTTTATTGACAAACAACAAATTAAAATTAGTTTTTGAATACTTCAAAATCCAAAGGAACATTTAACTCAATGTTGAATAGTAAAGGAAATGAAAAGTGTGACCCACCATTTAGTTTTTTCAACCCAATTTTGCAAGAGGAAGACAGTTATCAATAATATCTAATAATTAAATTTTTGGATCGATTTTAATTTGCTCTTAATTTTTCAGCAGAGAAAGTTATTTTTATGTATTACCTTTATCTTTCAGTGTGATCAGTGTCCAGCGAGATTCAAATCGGTGACGCTAATGAGAATTCACAAGAACAGGCACCGACCGCCCCAGTACACTTTCAAATGTGGTGTGTGTGACAATAACTTCGCCAGGCGGAGAAACGTCGCCAGGCATCTACAGAGAGTTCATGGGCTACTAGCTGATGTTCATATACAGAGGCTTAAGTTGCACTGAAATAGGGAAGCCAGGGGAGAGGCAATCTATGAAACTGTAGTTTATCTACAGTTAAAACAACTTATAATCCAGGGGAGAGACACTTTATGAATCTGTAGTTTTTATCCACAGCTAACTGATTGTCCAGGGAAGATACAGTCTTTGACTGTGTGTGTAGGTTTTCCATAGCAAAGATAACTTTTAGTCCATGGGAGATAGATACCCTATGAAATTGTTTTGTCTATGCAGTTATAATCTTATAGTCCAGAAAAGAGACAATCTATGTTACTGTGTAGTTATTCACTGACAGTAAAGTTCAGATAACTTATTGTTTTATAATGAAATTGTGTATGCATTTCACACACGGTAGAATTGAAATGAATTTAATATTTTCAAGTGTATATGTTAAGCCGCTACAAGGGACACATTATTACAATATTCTACCAAATTTTGGTGTGCAAATATATATTTTTTAAATAAACAAAGGAAATACTTTGATATTTTTCTACCAAGCTTCGTTATAAAAGAAATCTTTTATTAAGTTTGAAGTCAAAACTTTTTTTGGAGATACTGTATCTTCAAAAATTTTATTGGCAATATGCTAAATAAGATGAGTTGGTTTGTGTGTGAAACAATGTATGATGTGAATTAGTCTTTGTTTTGCGTTACTTCGTATTTCCAAATACTAAAGAAGTCTTGATTGATTTTTATATTTTTTATAAATTTATTTCATCTGAAAAAAAATATTTTGAGTAAAAAAATATTCATTTTGTGATCTGAATTACTCATAATCTTGATATTGAGAAACGGTCGTTTTGTATTGTATGCCAAGTTAAACTGACGTAATTAATAATGTAATGCCTAATGCATAATTTGCATGATAACTTTAAGGGAAATAGGTCTTTAGGGTAATCTCAAAAAAAAAAAAAACGCGACGCCCATTACTCTCGAAGAGAATCTTTAATGCAAAGGAGATTTCCATTTTCGGCCAGGTCTATGTACACTATGTACACATCAGGGAAAAATAAACATTTGATGTACATATACTTTTTATTTGAAGTATACTTTCGTGGCTCAAAAATAAGTTATTGCAACATTTTTTTGCTATTTTGTTACGAAACTGTTATTAACATATTCTTATTTTTATTACTTAAAACCGATCAACGTATAATCTCCGAGCTAGTAAACCTAATAAACGTTTACTTTTAATTGATAAAATTAGAATCTTGAGACCAGCTGACGACGTATCGCCATCTTTGTTTTGATTTTACTATGCAATTATGTTTACGAATATTTGCTTTGAGCCAAAAAAAGAGGAAAATTTTAAGAAAATGAATAGTTAATTGTAATGTGTTTAACATGTTTTTTATCGATTTTTTTTAGTATAGCGTACATAGACGTGGCCGAGGCGCCATATAATTTTGGAACTTCTTTAAAATACAGAGGAGATACAACCTAGGGAAATGAAACGAAATTTGTCAGAATATAAATGCTAGATGGTACATAAGAACCAAACCATCAACTATGCCTACACAACGCAGTGTAGAATTTTTGATTAGGCAGGCTAAATACTAATTGTATTTACCCTGCCTAAACAAAAAATTCATATACACAATAATATCTCATATTAAATTAAACAATATAACTTAGAATTGCAACATAAGAGACAGTGTTGCCAATTTATTTGTGTTTAAAATATTTTTTATAAGGCTGAAAATGTCCATATTTTATTACAACCATTATAAGTTTATTTACATGTAATTTTAGTTCATTAGTAGGAAATTCTTCTTTTACTGAATATTTACGAAAATCATAATGTTATGCCAAATTACAATAGTATTACCACGTCATGAAAAGACAAAATAGTATTGCCAATGTGCTTAAAAAAAATTCTTGTATAAGGCTGAAAGTTTACAATTTTTTATTACGATGAATATATTTTATTTACATACCGTTATTTTATTTAAGTATATTTACTATTAGTTTTTTCACAATATATTTTACTTTGAAATCCCCCTAAGACATAGAGTGATTATCATCTCTGAACTTTAAGCAGTACGCCTATATTAGCGATTATATCATGAGATTCTATCTAGACAGTAAATAAGGTCGATTTACATATGTATGCAAAACTTTAGTTCAATTGGTATCCGGGGGGTGGACCAAATTTAACTTGCAGGATTTAATTACAGACAGACATCGGGACATCTAAAACAAAAGCTTGTATTTTTCATTACAAAAATAAAAATAATATAGCCAATAACATGCAGATTTAATGGAAATAACAAGCGTTACAATAGTGCATACACATACTCGGGTTCTATAAAAAGTGTCTGCCGGATGTTTTACCCAGGAGAAAATGCCTGCCTTTAAAAATATAAGTATTAAGAATAACATATAAATTTCAGCCTTACTGAAATGCTTTTGGATATCAACTTTTTTCAATTTTAAAAAGCGTCTGCCATGACCTTGCAACCCACATAACTAACTGCCTGCCATTTTGAATTTATAATTAAAATAATTCAGCTTTATAGTATTGTAATGATGATATAAAAAAGATATACAAGCGGCAGCCTTACTGAAATACTTTTGAAATCTATTATTTTTGTACTTGCCACACTGGCACCGCTAAACCTACCACAGTCGGGCTTAGCTAGGTCCCGTCTCTTAATCAGTAAATAAAGGCAATCATTGGACAAAATCCTGACTACTGAAATATATGTTGTGCCAGCCGTCTACTGGCTCCTAACTAAAAAACCATCGACCACATTTAAAAATATACTTAAACAAAAAATTCTTCGCTACATAATATAAAATAAAGTCGCTTCGCGTCTGTTTGTCCCTATGTATGCTTAAATGTTAAAAGACTACGTAACGAATTTTAATGCGGTTTTTTTAATAGTGATTCAGGAGGAAGGTTTATAATACATGAAAAAAATAATAGAGAAACACTGATAATTTCAGAGGTTTCTAATGCGATGTCTGTGAGTGACATTCTGTAATATATTTATTACCAATCGATATTGTAGTTCAAGTGTAATCTCCGCTTCGGCGAAAAATGCTAAGAACGCTAAATTTTACGGCGCTCGTCACGTTTCGGGACTATGTGCTAACAACTTCGCCAAATCACCGCGACTAGCACCCGTCGAATTTATCGTTCTTATTCTTATATCGATGACGTCGAATATAATGCCCTTTATGGTAACAATTGCATGCACCTATCAAATGAGTTTATCGTTACAGATAAAATTAACATTTTATAATTGGACATTACCTCGTTTTTCACACACGGGTTTGAGTATTTAAGCGTAACCTCGGCTTCGGGGAAAATTAGAAAAATACTAAGAACAAAAAAGTTACGGCGCCTGTGGGGATTAAACCCACGTCTCCGGCATTCCAGGCCGTGCGCTAACCTCTACACCAAAGAAATTTTTTTCGTTCTTAGCATTTTTCTACTTGGTATCAGTTTTGCACCCGTACGAAGACGGGGCGGGTCGTCAATAATAAAACAAACACATTCAATAATATTATTTATTCGTCTTAATACATTTACTGAAGATCTCAATATCAACAACCCATATTTATTTTAATAAATAAAAACAATAAAACATATTCTGTAACGGCACTCAAATTCAAATCGATGCTCAGCTGCCATTTTGACAGTTGACAGCTACAAAATGATAACTATTGTATGTACCTGAGTCATTAAGTTATATTATCTAGATGTCTCACTCTAACCAGAAGCTGATGCCAATGTCTATATTACCACCACTTTCTTTAGGGAAAAAAAAATCGTTTAGATTTAGAACAATTCTGGCCAATGAGTGTGATAATTGTGTCAAATATTAGCATCAGATCATATTTAAAAGTGTAACGTCCAGATATGTGCAATGTGTGATGTTTGGATGCCGTTTTAGAATACGTCAAAGTGCCTATGCAAACAGTGACATCATTGCGTGCAATAACTTTAAAGCTAATTTACTGAGTTTTGGCGGGATCGCGACCAGACACGAGCGCGAGTTTATTCATAAATTCTATACTTCCTATAAATACATAAAAGAGTAGCCAACATATTGATGGCATTTTGTGTAATTTTGTTCAGTGAAAGTGCATACATGAAAATTTGGTTAGGAATCAGTGGATCGTGGGTTTTATCGTTGGAGGCAAAACTTCCTTTGAAAAGCCTAGGACCAAGACATGATTGACTGTGACGAATTACAATGACATGACGATACCAGGACTATGATATGAAGACTAGGATGTATGGACTGAGATCCTTTGCTTTTCCCTAAAAGGGATAATGAGAAGAAAAAAAATAGGTAATTTTATCATCAGCTTTGCAGGGTGTCAGAGTAGATAGCACTTCCCCATATCTGCCCGTAGGTATCGTGAAAGGCGATTAGGAAGGTGGGCAGCAGCGCCTCCCGTACAGGCAACACAGTCTGTTACAAACCGCGGTGACTAAGGACAAAACCCCCTATATACTGGGGATATACCACATACCCCCTATATAGCACATCCAAAATTAGGGACTGACTAGACTGCAGGGTATGGAGAGAACCATTTTTTAAGGGGATCTAACTAGAAAGTGTCTGTCTGTAAGCAAGTGTAAATAACAGTTCCAAATATTGCTACAATGGCGCTTATTTCCAATAAGGTAAAAAATATATATTGAATGATGGAACACGTTACAATGTCGCCGTTTGCATACTCCCTAAAGCTTTGGTCTCGCGATCTTAACGCACAACGCTGCGTTACGCGATACGCGGTATCGGATAAAATCATATCAAAATAATCGCTTGTTCTGTCGAAGCTTCAGCGGTGAGATCTAATAGCGCCTTGAGCACCGGTAATCAATTGGTTAAGTTTGTTAATTGCTAATCCGTGAAAGTTGTACATTTCATAGTTAACAGTGAATTGTCAAATGTGATAGAAATTGTAGTTGATATTTATAATAAAAACACTTGTACTTTTCTTCAAACAACTTTTAATAATTACATTATAATCCAACCGGTTTCGCTTTTCACAGTCTGTTTAGGGCTAATATTATACACATTTATTATATTAAAAAAAGTATATAAATATTTTTGATTAACATTTTAATTTTTGTTTTATTAAATTGCAGTTTATATTTTATTGCGGCAGTGATTTTGTGAAAGACTAACAGTTACTCGCGGCTTCGCCCGCATTACTTTGTATCTTAACTTTGCCCACATGTGTTGCTCGAACGTGTCTTATCTTGACAAAAGTACACCTAATAAACAACAGAATTATGGATATTGCAGATAACGAATTTGTTGACAATAATTTATGAATTTAACTTAAAAATTAATTCGTTAATTAAATTGTTAACTTTGTCAATGGCGCTGATTCTGTTTTACATCGACTGAACTATATTAACTATATAAGTACCTTCACGCCTATTATCCCCCAAGGGGTAGGCAGAGGTGTGCTAGTATCTCCAATACTCGTAAGTGCAGTAAATATACTGGAACACCCACGATTAGCCAAGGTACTAGGGCCCATGATGTGATAGGTGGCAAGCCTATCGCCACTTCGG
>DVZN01000955.1:0-11192 GCA_018237365.1 Caria ino melicerta
GGTTTCACTTTTTACGACATCATCAGCTATTTTTTTTTTACTCAAGCTCACTTTACTTCTGCTGTATATCTACATAATATAACCAAAAACAACTGTTGGACTCTAAGTACCTAAGTAAGCGTTATGTGCAAATGATTTTTATATCAAAGATGCTAGAGTTCATACGAAGTAGAAAAATAATGTAGGATAAAAAAACTAATTCTGATTTTGGCCAACAAAGTTAACTTGCTTGGACAGGGATTCACCGCTTTACCTTATATAATCATACCACCATAACGTTAGTGTTTGATAATGAATTGTCTTTTTCCCCTCATAAGTGTGGATGTAATGTAGTGTGCAGTGTAAGGGAACTTCTTTAATTGGTTTATGTGAAATATGGGTGGAGTGAAAATTTTGAAATTTTAGAAAGTTTTTGGTTTGCTGAGTATATACGGGTTTATAAATTTATATTACTTACTAGACTTACATCATTAAATTATTTTATGGGCTACATTACATTAACTTAATTTACTCCAAAACATGTTTTTTAATTAATTAATAGGCAGGCATTGATTACCATCTCACCTAATGTTAAGTGACGATGCGGCCGAAAATGGATCATGCCTACCTAGAAACAGCCTATTCACTCGGACCTTAAAGACGCCTAAGTTATAATATTCCGATTTATATACGACTAGCTATTTTTATGTTTAACAAACTCTTCTCGACGTCATTTGACTTGACTTGACTTCACTACACCCCGCCCCACACAACCTCCCGCAGTCCCGCCCTAAATTAAACGGGATAAAAAGTAGTCTACAAATCGAAGAGGGTGCGGTACCAAACAAACCTACCCACCAGCCCCACCACCACTATCCCCACCATCTCCATCACTTCCCACCCATCTCAATTGTATAGCACACTAACTACCCCATTTCATCCCGCCCCAGTCTGCCCACTCGTCCCCACCACGCCCCCTCACCCTTCTTTCCCACCAAAAACTGCAAAGAACATTGAATAGTAGCCAGTTTAAGCTGGCCGGTCATCGCATTGGAAACAAGTGCTATACTAGGCCAGATTAAACTGGTACTTTTTGAAAGTGACCCACACGAACGCAGTCGCGGGCATCACCTAGTAGATAAATAAATTAATTGTTAACTAAGCAAATTATTTATTTCAGCAAGCCTCAGTACAATATGGCCTTGGATTTGCCGCTCAATCTTTTCGAATGCTCGTACGATATTGATGAAACCAAATGGGTTTACGATAAAGAGGAATTAGGAAATATAATTGCGCATTTTCAACAAGAATGGACGCTTCACAATGTCAAGTGAGATTTTTGAAGTTTTTTTTTTTGTAATATTTGAAGGCAGACGTATTTCTTGATGGTAAAAAATTCACGACTCCTATAGACACTAAAGGTGGCAATGGTGCGTTTTTAGGGTAAAAACGGGATCATATTACCAAGCCTTGTCTGTCTGTCACCAGGCTGTATCTCATAAGCCGTGATAGCTAGAAAGCTGAAATTTTTACAAATTGTGTATTTCTGATGCCGCTATAACAACAAATACAAAAAATTAAAATATTAAACCCCACGCAGCAAACGTGTTTTTTCCGTATTTTTTGCTCATTATTAATAAAGGCAAAATTGTCACGGAATGTTTACTTGTATATTACCTTTCAAAATAAATAATTAAATAACAATAAAATAAATATCAAAGGGGAACTCCCATACAACAAACGTAATTTTTAAGCATTTTTTACTCTATCTATTAACAGGTAGAAACTTGAATATTTTTAAGTAAATATTTGGAAATACTTATATTAACTGTGAAAATAAATACCTAATCTAATACGTATAAAAACTCACAAAATGAAAATAATCCGTTCATGTAAGTATACCTACAACAAATGTGATTTTCTATTATAGATGATGGCATGTAACCCTTTGTACGTGAGTCCTACTCGCACTTGCCCGGTATTTTATTATATTAGAAGGCAATCCGACGTTTTTCCTGATTGTTAAAAATTATTGCCCGATTGGCGACGGACTTGCCACCCGTCACATCCTGGGATCTATTATCGTCGGCTAATCGTGACGACATTTATTTCTTCCTCGCTTATGATCTGATTACAGATCATTGTACTAGGCTATAAGTAAAAAAAAATATTTTTCAGAGGAACAATGATAAAAGATTCGTTACAAGTTTTAGAGAGGGTATTCGAAAATTTGGCGAAAGAGACAGACGATGAAAATAATATGTTGGAGAGAGATAGCATTAGGGCGTACACGGATTGTCTTTTGCAAGGAGTCAAACCTAGAGTGTACACGCCACTGTTGAAGCGAGAGACCTGTTGTAAGTATTTACATACATATTATATATCTTCACGCCAAGTCCAAACACAAGTTTTTTACGGTTCGCCCGGGTGTAATGGTACCACCGCCTTACATATTGCAGCCGCCATAACGTCAGTGCTTGCCATTGACGTATTCCAGTTAGGAGAGTCAGGTAATCGGTAAACTTACTTTTGTACGATGCCTAACATCCCGGCCTCGAGTGGGCAACGCACCATTACCACCTTTGGTGTCTATAGGCGGCGTAAATTGCTTATCATCAGGAAATCCGTTCGCTTGTTTTCCTTCTAATGTTATAAAAAACAAGCTATTGCCAGCTGTGACTGCCTGCATATTGAAATTGTTTATATTTTGTGGTGTAATAGAAAAGGAAGTTTACCGTATGATAAATTTACTTTTGCACGAGGTCTAACATCCCGGCCTTAGGTTGGCTTCGCACCATTTACACTTTTGGTGTCTATAGGTATATGAACTGAAACCGCACGTGCGCGACATTGCATGTTTATAGTTATAGATAAAATTCACATTTTATAATTATGAATTCGACGGGAGCTTGCCACGACGCTTTGGTGTAGTGGTTAGCACGTTGGCCCGGAACGACAGAGACGTGACTTCAATCCCCACAGGCGCCTTAAAATGTTTCGTTCTTAGCATTTTTTTAATAAGAAAATGCTTAGCTTAATTTGTAGGTAGATCAATTTGTGTAATTTTTGTAGTAATTTATGAAATTTATTTATTTATGAATTTTCAGCTACTTTGGAAGAACGCATAGAGTATTATAAGAAGAAAAGAAAATTATGTGACAAAATAGACGCTTAATGTTACATACAACATGTTGTAGATTATGTCTACTTAATGTAGTAAATGAAGTATATTTTTTTCTATGAATTTGTTGTTTTATTCACTTGTACTTACAAGTGATCTTACAAGTTATCTGAATCGGAGATATTGTAACTTGAGTATGTAAAGTTTCTTTTACTAGGTAGTAGAGTTTAGTAAGTGTGGATTTTTAACTTACCACTAAGAAAATTTTCAAATTTTCAAAAGTGGTATTGTTTTCACACCCATTTTCGAAAATCAAGATTTCACCAGATCTTTACGTTTTTAGGTCCTTTGCAGCGATTCTATTTTTCGTGTGGTGTCCAGATTAATGTGTGTGTGCGTGTGTATGTAAGCCCGTCATAACTTTCGAACGGCTTGTCCGGTCAGGACAAATTCGGTGCCATTCGATTGGGTTTCTGCAAACTTACATTTTCAATGATGGATTTTGAGACATCTTAAAATTTTTTTTTTTAAATCACTTTATAAAAATCATTTTAAAACAACTCGACCGATCGATCTCAAAAACTAATCAGCTCTTAACCTCATTAAACCGCGTCGACTACATCAATTTCATCAAAATCGGTTAATGCGTTCGTGAGTTATCGTTAGAGAAAAAAATTGAAATAATCATTTTTTTTCAAAACTTCGAAGTTTTTAGCAATATATACTTTTTTATTAGTAATAACATTGTATAAATTAATAACTTTGTAAAAATCAAATACCGTGAAACTCATCAAAATTATTCAATTGGTTCCAAAGATTTAACATTAAAAAAAATATATTTGTATATTTGAAGAGCTCAAAGTAACTTATAACATAATTTGAGTTCTGAATACATCATAAGCAAGCACTTGGTCGTTAAAATTATAGGGAAGTTGTAGGGATGGCCCTACGGGTCAACCGAATTCCTATCTTTTTGGAATAATCTATCTGCCGGCTCGGCCTCAGCTCAATTTGACTTTTTTGGCGAGCAGAGTCCTAAGCTAAGCTAAGTCAGAGCTAACATTATTTTGAGGGCCTAAAACGGCCCACCCCAAGGGTGTTAGAGTTTGGTAGTGTAGTCATCAAGCAACATCAAAAAAATTCGACTCAACAGCAATGACGCAAGGCACACAATACAAACGAATCCTTAATCGAGATATTGCAGTTATTTACATAGCACATTTAACGTGTGTCACGTCAGTCGGACCCCAGGCAACACAGCTCGCCTGGCTGGGAATTATCCATTTTCCAGTCCTGCGCGGCTTCATCACTTCCCCCACAATAAACAACATCATTCTATTACACAGCTAGACATAGGCCTCCCCAAAAATGAGGGTTTTGCGCATAGTCACCACGCCGGGCAGGCGGGTGGGTCTTTTTTTGGGCTCTTTTTGTAAGAAAATCAATAAACTTACAGAAAAAAATTCTAGGCAAAGCTCGGTCACCTGTCATCGTTTTAGTAATCGAATTAGAAGATACGAAAACCTTGTTTACCTTCCAATATTATAAAAAAAAACAGTGTCGAGGTAACCTTGTCCAGGTGGTAGAAAATCGCAGCAGTTCGCCCAGTTTCGTACCACTACGTTACCTATTCCTGTCACCATAGTGTCAATTAGAGTGACATCCAATTCAAGTTGGCAACGCACCATTACCACCTCTGGTTATAGACAGCATGTTTTTCTTCCCCTCAGATAAACCGTCTGCTTGCATACATTCTACTAACATAAAAAACTATTCTGTTATTGATGCACCGCCTATACTGACCAAGATATTATGCAATGGTACATATTTGCTATTTTAACTTTAAAGGCGTTTCCTTATAATAATATTAGATGGCAAAAAGCACACGGATTTCCTAATGGCAAGAAATTGACGCCCCCTGACCAAAGGTGGTAATGGTGCGTTGCCAACCTGAGACCGGGTTGTTAGGCCTCGTGCAAAAGTAAGTTTACCGGCTATCTTACCTTACCCTGCAAACCAGAACACGTCAGTGACAAGCACTGAGGATATGGCGACAGGAATAAGCAAGGCTGTGATACCAAACTGGGCTAGCGGCTGCGAAACTCTACCACCTCCTTATAGGTAACGGTGTAGTTAGTGTAATGTAAGCCTAGACTTGCCCTTTACGGGCTGTCTCGCAGGAAGGCAGATGGTCTATTCAGCAAAAGAGTCCGGACCAACAGGGTTTCAATATACATCATCACTACATGGTATAAAACAAAGTCGCTTTCTCTGTCCCTATAATGCTTAGATCTTCAAAACTATGCAACGCATTTTGATGCGGTTTTTTATTAGATAGAGTAAATCAAGAGGAAGGTTTATATGTATAATCATACATGCATAAAATAATAGAGAAACACTGATAATTTTAGAAGTTTCTAATGTTATCTAATCTTTAAATATTTATTTACTATCTATACCTATAAATATTATCTAATGTATAAATATTATTTACTATCAGTTTTGCACCCGTGCGAAGCCAGGGCGGGTCGCTAGTTGACATTAATTAAGGAGGGTCGGTTTTTTTATTGATACTGGATATAATGGAAGTATACTGTAAAATTCGTAAATGGATATTTAATGATTTGCTAGCTCGCTCGGGTTAGTATTACCGCCTCGCCTATTCCTACTGTCATAATTTCAGTGTCTAACGTTGACGTGTACCGGTTCGGAGTGTTAAGTTTGTCAGTAAACTAACTTTTGCATTAGGCCTAACATCCAAGCATCAGGTTGGCAACGCAACATTACCACCTTTGGTGTCTATAGGCGGCATGATTTCTTACCGTCAGGAACACAGAACAGGATAAATGACATTTATTATCTTCCGTGATCAGGATATCCTCTGCTTGTTTACCTTTCAATATTATTATATAAAAACTTCGGTTTATTCCGGCTAATCTTTTTAGAGATCCGTAACTAAATGGCAACCGTTTTTTGCCACTTACAATTTTGTAATATCCTATCTGTCCGTCCGCATGTCACAACCATTTTACTCGGACACTATGGGTATTGTATAGTTGAAATTCGGAAGAACCTAGGAACCGCTACAAAATGATGTCGCATACTTTTAAAAAATATTTTTTTAAGTAACTGAAGGATGAAAAATATATTTGATGAAGCATAGCTATGTGAGGTGTCATTAGATTGGTCTTTCTAAACGGTGGAGAGATTTCTAAAAGAAATTGACTGTTAGTACTTTATGAGATATTCGTTTATTAAAGTGGTAAAAAGTGTGCCCTCACAAACTCTTGAACTACGAAGAGAAAAATTAGGATTATAGAATTCAATAAAAAATTCAAACGGAAATTGGTTGGAATAAAATCCATTACGTGGTTTAGGAGATACGTAGTTATTATATTTTCTTTGGAGATACTTGCTGAAGCTCGGGACTTAATTCGCGTGGGTCTTTACCAATATTTTTATTTTTTGTAAGGAACCCTAATTCATTTTCCTAATTCATTTTCGAAAACAAAATTAGCCTAAGTTACCCGCTATATGTTATCTGCCAGTGAAAGTCTTGTCAAAATCGGTCTAAAAATAGTAAAAAAAAGTGATTTTGGTACGAGTACCTACTACCTACTCATGCATTTAGAAAAAGAGGTTATTTTAATATTACAAACAAACACTCCAATTTTATTTATGTGTATAAATGTAAAAAAAAAATAACGGTGGCGTGCAAAGCGCGGACTGTTCGTGGTTATATATACGGATGGTGGCGCTATATCGACGGTAGGCAAAATTAAGGATAGGTTGAGTACTGAAACCAACCGTTTCTCTTTTTTTATATTATTGGAAAGCAAACAAGCAGACGGAGTTCCTGATGGTAAGAGATTCACGCCGCCTATGCATACCACAAGTGGTAATGGTGCGTTGCCAACCTGAGGCCGGGATGTTAGTCCTCGTGCAAAAGTAATTTACCGGCTACCTTTGTCTCCAAACCAGAAAACATCAACGGCAAGCACTGCCGTTATGGCGGCAGGAATGTGTAAGACGGTGGTACCATTTCACCCGGGCGACCCGCTGCAAAACCTAGTCAGATGTCACGGTGCTAGTGAAAATCTATGCTCGCCTTTTATGGGCTGCCTGGCAGGAAGGCAGATAGTCTATTTTGCAAAGGAGTCCGAACCAAAACGGGATAAACTTCATACGTGAGTATGACTCGCTCTTGGCCATTTTTTATAGTATAAAACAGCAAACAAGCCACTCCTTCTGCTCCCCTGTTGTCCCCTGGCACTACCGCAGTCTATGGCACCAAATATTTATATATGTAGGTGCATCATTGTCTTATGACCAGTGTGTTGGGTCAAGTGAGCAATTTTACAATTTTACTGGGCCTTTTTACCCTCCGGACCGGACCAATGCTGGCGTTATGGAGGCAGCAATGTGTAAGGCGATGGGACCCTATTCAATAACGGCCAATCCCAATATCGAATCTTCGATCAACAGATTGCGGCAATCTGGGATAGAAAACAATCTTTCGATTAATTATCCATGTAGTTCAAACTAAAGATTGATTATTGAAACAGTTTACATAACAAACCGATCGAAATTAAAATCGAAAATCGGCAAAAATGGATAGAGATTGCTTACTGAGATCCGTCGTAAGTGTACATCACTACTTGTTGGTATAATATACTGCCTGACAAGCAAACATATGGCATATTCTGCTTACGGAACCCGGATCGACACGAGGAAAACCAGTAGCGTAGCTGTAGGGCCGGGTGGTACAGTACACTAGGGCCCCGGAACTCAGGGGGCCATCTAAACTGAGCTTTGAAAGGAGAGGGTAGGTTACTATTATAAGCTCTTTGTATCAAGTTCAAGCTACTTGGAAAGAGTGGGTGAAAACAAATACAATTAACCATTTAATAAGGCTCTAACTGTACTCATTAGGGTAACATTATTTATTATTGTTTACATGATTTACTACCACTTTGAAAATACGAATTCGCGTTAAAAAAAACCTTATTTATGAGCGCTTTTATGCAATGATATACGGATAGATTAGTCAGTCGGTTTGAATGATAGCTTCCTAATTATTATTTTAGATTTTTTGGCATATTTAACAATTCGTAGGTACCACACAGAAGCGTTTTGTGTTGGTAGTAATTGTCCATGTAATGATTATGGCATTGTAGGAGCATTGTACTTCGCGGCTAAACCGGCCGCAGTAAGCGGACATACAACAATATTTTACTATCGTACTGTACATTACTTATGCAGTGTTAGAAGGCTGCTACGGGCGTAAAGCAGTCTGTACTGTTATAATTGAGTGCACAATATTAAATCCATACAAAAAGTTTGTTTTACATCAATCATCCATATTTAGCACATTACAAAATCCGGTTAAGGTTTAATTCGGAATAAAAAATACTGTCTTTGTCATCGCAATAAAAGTCAACAAAAAAAATTAAAATGACATTGACAGCTCAACAAAAATATTCATGTCAATCAAAAAGTTTTGTTGTGATAGTTTTGAAATTTATTTTCTGATGTTGTGACTTAAAAATGTGATAATTAAACTTTATATTTGTAGAATTAAGGTGTTGAATATAGTGAAAACGATAATTATTATGTAAGTGTATTATTTAAACTAATTTATTCATTCACTGTACATGCAAATTAAATCTAGTAGGTAATTGCAGCATTTTTTCAACTTGATAATTATTTAATTGCCATGATGTATTAGGCCTTTGTGCATAATATAAATGAGTTATAAATGTATGCATTTAAATTTATATAAACTTTTTGCTTGTTTCTGATTTACTCGATACATTTTCCTGATTTTATCGCTCCTCTTATTGAGTAATAAAAAAAAATAGATTTCTAGGCTTCAAAGTAGGCTTCAAAAATACAAAGTAGCATATCTAGTTTCCTCAGTACTGGCTTAGTAATTTGTTTCTGGAAACTTAATTAATA
Source organism: Caria ino melicerta (assembly GCA_018237365.1). Classification (NCBI taxonomy): domain Eukaryota; kingdom Metazoa; phylum Arthropoda; class Insecta; order Lepidoptera; family Riodinidae; genus Caria; species Caria ino. The sequence goes on from DVZN01000955.1 coordinate 9,059, forward strand.
TACAGAATTACGTTTTCATTTATAATATTAGTGTAGAAGTAAGAGTGAAGGCACATAAAATGTTGAGAAATGTTTTTTTTTAATTAGTAAGAAATATAGCAGAATCTAGTTGCCAAAAAATATATAAACCAGAAAAATAACACCATAGTATGAACTGAAATAATTTGTTAATAAACCTGAATCTAAGAATATAATAATTCTAACTCTGTTAAACTGCAAAAAACAGTCTTCCAGGTCATATACATATATACTTACATTTTTTATTGAACCACCTTGGAAGTGTACCCTTCTTACAAACCAAAAAATATAAAACCAAAATTAGTCCACAACAGACAGATAAGTTGGTGAATATACATAAAAAATATATACAGCCAGTTAAAAAACCTCCTTTTTGAAAGAGAATTAAAAAATTCAAGGTCTATGAAGTACTTATCTTGTAACTATGTAACTTACTTTTCACTGTTAAACTGATAACATACCTAGGGGTTACCATGGCATCTAAAAGCAGTATTATTATAGTACTGTTACCTGTCAACACAGAACGGTGACTTTGTTGCATATACATTAAGGTGGTCTTTTCAAGTTGATGATTTGTATGTCTGTAATAATACTTAGCATGTCATGGTAATGCCTCAGATATATATTTGTCACCTCACCTATTATAACAATGACAGTGCTTACCATTGAACTGTTCTGGTGTGAATGGAAGGCTTGCCGGTAAACTTAAGTGAAAAGGCTTAACAGTCAAAGTTTTGGGTTCTTAGAAATGGATCCAAGGATTTTCCTGAAATTAGTATGCAGAGGGTTTTGGAAGAAAAATCAATCTAACTAGGTTTCATTTTTAGAAAATATTGTTTTGTCCGTGTTTTCATGCAATGAAAATTTGCTACAATTAAGTAGGTATCATTAGAATATGAAAGTAGATTTTATTGACATCTACAGAGTTGTGATAGCCCAGTTGGTAAGACAGGGGGCTACAAAAACGGAGGACCCAGGTTGAAATCTTTACTGAGCTAAAAAAGGCTTTTTTTTTACTGAGCAAAGTTCGGCCACCCAGGTCACCAGATAGGCACTATTAGACTATACACTTTTTTCCAAACACACTTGTACTTTTCCACAAAACTGTTTTGTGGAAAAGTACAAAAAGTTTTGTGGAAAAGTACAAGTGTGTTTCGAAAAAAGTGTATATACAATGGAATTCCACCAAGTACCAACGATGGAAAGTATAGATACAAATTTTTTTTCTTAAAAACATCTGAAAACCATTCCAATCATGCCTGTGATTTCTTTATAAATCATAGAATCATGCCCCCAACACTTTAAAATTATTTTACCGTGATCAAAAACACAATATTTGTACGAGTATTCATATATTTGGTGTCTATATGCGCCAGACGGTGTGTATTTCTTGCCATCAGGGAATCCACTTGTTTGCCTTCCAATATTACAAAAAAGCACAGTTACAGATGACGCAAAATTTAAATGCGCCTCTGAAGTAGGCAATATGTCGTTGCGCAGAACGCATTATAAGGTATGTGTGCGGGGAAGAGAGGGAGGCATATTGCGCTCTCGCTCATACTCGTTTACTCTCGAGTTTCGTCTCACTTGCTTCGGTACAGTTGCACTCGATTGTACCTGCGCCAGACTATAGAATGAACTTCGCGCGAGACGCATTTAAGTTTTACGTGAACTATAAGATATCAAACGTCTCTCGATGTTTCGCTATGTATACTGAAAGATAATAGGAGGTGGTTCCAGTTCATGGTATAAGAAAAGAGAGTAAAACTTACTGCGCATGTACTCCTCACCGACATTTTCGCACGAGTATACGAGTGAATACGTGTCGTAGTCTGTCGCCAACACCCACATATCTGAAAAAATAAAGTTAGAAAATAAAATGTAGGGAGTTTTTTATCCTTGCCATTGTTTTCGCAATGTTTTTGGAGACTACACCTTCAGTTCTCAGTGCTGTACCATCCGAGGCCCGTGGCAAATTTATCGAATGATAATAGAGAATTTAAATACATATAATAAATTATTTCATACGTATGAAGAAAGTAATGAATGTGGAAGAAGCTTGGCAAGTATGTAGGAGTCGTGACACTTGGCACTCGATACTCTCTGCCTACCCCGT
>DVZN01000956.1:0-11191 GCA_018237365.1 Caria ino melicerta
GTAAATAATTTGCTTACTTTGGGGTTAGATCAATATGTGTGATTAGTCCAGTGATATTTATTTATTTATTTATTTATTTCTTTTCCATTGTTTTAATATAAAAGCAGAAAATATTTTATGTTACACACTTATTACAAGTTGAATAAAGGACATCTATTTACTGCTGGTTCTAATATATCAAACACTGCATATTATAAATCCAGATTAGACTAGCTCATGCCCACAGCTTTACACATGTTTTTATTTACTATTTAGTAGATATTGATATGTTCTATACTACTACAGAACATTTTTTGTTCTATCATCATTTTTTCTCATATTATTAAATTTTTATAAGGAATCCATTTTTTTTAAAAACAATGGCAGTGGTTCTACTGTACACCGACTAAACTATTTTTAAGTTATTGCCATCTACCTTCAACTTACAGAAAAAGACTTAGTGCTGCCAAATTAGAATGCTTTTAAATTTGTAGGAACATTTAGTCTATAACATAACTTTGTACATGCTAATCCTCGTCTTGCCTCTTTTTTTATTGTAAAAATTAGTTTAGAAAATACACACACAGCAGAATTATTGCCAAAATATCCGATCCTATGTCACTCAGTGAAGATCCAGCTATTTAATGCTGAAAGAATTTTTGAAATCGTTCCAGTTTGTGTAAAATATTACAAACATACATACAAAAACACAAATGTATAGTCTTTATAATTATGTTTAGTTTAAACAAATAGTAATGGAATATAACATTATAATAATAACCACACCTGTTTTTTTTTATCGAATTCACTGATGCCTAAAACCTTAAATTCACTAATAACGTTGGGAGTAATTGTTTCCAATTTCTCAATATTTTTGTCTGTTTGAACAATATGTCCATGAGCTTCATTTTCTAAATCTTGTGATTTTCTCTGGCTGATATCTGAAGGTAGTAAATCCTCTGCTTGTGTGTTGGGTGGTTTGAGTATTATGACATTTGACTTATTGGCTGTTACTAATGCAGTAGCTTTTCTTCTTTCTTCAATTTTCTGTTTCAATTGTTGTAAATGTTTGTTTTCCTGATCAATTATGTTTTCTTCATCACCTTCTTTATATCTGTGGCAAAAAATATGTGTTATTTTTTCTATGAGCCTGCACTGTCCTACTGCAGGGCAAAGGTACCATCCCTTGATCTACTCATCTCAGTCCAGATCCCCGACATGACATTAAACTGTGTCGCACCTCTGACAAGGTGTAAAACTGTATCACTTTCATCAGGGCTCTAGAGATAGAGCTCTAAGCGGCCAGATGGAAGAAAAATCTACATCAGCACAGGATGTAGATTTTGGTTGGTGGCGGAAGAATGACTGTTAAGCAATTGTTAATGGTAGCAATCATAGGTCAAGTTAGCAGGCTTACTGCGCATCTACCAACCTGCATTGGACAAGCGTGGTGGAATTATCTGTCTAAACCCCTTTTTATAATAATACACTCAATGAATGTGTTCATTAATATGAATAACTAGCTGACCCGGCGAACTTTGTTCCACCTTAAAGGCAATACTTAATTTGTAAATAAAAAATATATAATTATTCAATGATTCTTTATTTGTCATTCATTGTAGCACCTTGTGATAAACTACATTTTTTGTTTTTTATTAGACGTGAAAACAAATAATGCGGAAGGTCTTAAGACTTTTTTAAATATGCTCAGCTGTCAGTTGCGTTTTGTTATAACATTTTTAGCAAATGAACTGCTGACTTATATTTTGACTGAGTTGTTTTGTTATTCCATGTCAGTTGTGTTTTGTTATAACACGTTTTATATTACGTCACACGGGAATGACGGGAACGGGATAAAAAGTATCCTATGTCCTTCTCCCAATTCTTAGTTACCTCCTTACCAATTTTCAGCCAAATTGGTTTAGCCGTTCTGGATTATTAAATAGTGTAACTAACACAACTTTCTTTTATTACTTTTATTACTTATTATTACATTGGTAGTGTATACCTACTAGGTGACCAGTACTTTTAGTTTTTGCTTGGTAATTTTTTTCTTTACTTTTTCTAAAATTGACCCCTAGCTAGATTAATTTTTCATCCTCTAAACCCACTGCATACAAAATTTTATGATTTTTTTAAAAAGTGTTTCCAAGATCCCGATTATATACATACAAAAAAAAATATAGCTTGTTTAATGTATTAGATTAACAAGGATTAATAATAGCAAGTAAAATATCACTGGCCTCACTGGATCACAAAAATTGACCTTGCTTCAAAGCAAACAAACTATTTGCTTGTGATTGTATACATTTATATGTAAGAGAGTGAACAAGCAAACAGATCTTCTGACAGAGTCTGGCAAGAGACAACCATGGATTATAGACACTACACATGCTATAACTGTTTCATTTTACTGAACAGTAAATAGGCACACAGCTCTCTTGATGTCAAGAGATAGATGTTATAGGTGCATCTCTCCTGAGCCCTGTGTGTGGTCGGCCTTATGTGCAATTCCTGCCCTGTCCTTTAAACACCTTTAAATATTAAAAATTTAATTTATTAGTTTAGCCAATTGTAGTGAAAAAAAAGCTGTTTAAAGTATATAGGTACAAGATTAATATTTTTTTGACCATCTATGAAATGCATTTATGTATTCAGGTTAAACATAGAATTACAAGTAGCTGATCGACTTTGTGCAATGATTTTAACTAATTTTTCAAAATTCATGATCTAAGTTCCTCCCATAGAAAGGGTAAATCTAACATTATGCGAGACAATTTAAATATAAATAATACATAAAAATCGTAGTTTTGTATAGGTTATGTATGAATAAAAATACCTATTAATAATAAAAAGATCCATCTTTTATAGCTTCTTTTACTATTTGTAATGACTTTTAAAATAATGTAATTATTATTTTCTTTTATTTACGGACAAAATAATCTTTTACACGCTTGAACATGCGAACACGAAACAACAACAAATAATTGTCAAACTCAGATAACATTGACATTTGACAATGACAGCAATTGTTGCCAACTCTAATAAATCCGAGTCGCTAAAGCCAGTATCAAAAGCCTGAATTTTGTTCCGAGAGGTACACAAGAGGCAGCGGAGTCCAAAATAATTAGACGATGAACAATAAAACCAATAATGCCAATCCTGCTTAATTTTCAGCAAATCTACGGAATCATATTTATCATGTTAGATATAATCTTCAGTTTCAGTTTTATGCGAATTTTCATCCCTTAATTTATCCCCTCGGGGAAAAATTTATTAAAATTTATTGGCATTAGTAACAGCCAATGTTACCAGCAACGCATGTTAAACGCCTGCGATTGCAACGCATGTTATTATTCAAAATTAAAATTGAAAATTAAGGACACTAGTACATGTATAATTTTCTTTCTACGGTTCCGTTCAAAAAAGTATTAGCTGTAGAGTCATAAGAATGAGTGTATCCATCTGTCTATCATAGTTAATTTACTCTGAAACTATCATTGACCAAATGAATTATTTGGTACTCAATATGCTTTTTCGCGATACCTACAATAACGGAAGTGCATAAGACAAATTTCACACTCCGGTGGACAAAACTGCAAAAACTTATATATACTTTCACCGCACGAAGAGGCGGCGGCAGTATGTTATATCGGGCGCTTTTGCATACAAATCAAGATTATTCAATACTACATTTAAATTCGCATCACTGCACACCGGTGCCCAAGTGCAGTGTGAGATTCACCTAAACAACTGAATTTCAAAATGCTAGTCATTACATTAAACAAAAGTTGTACATTACTAATTTTAAAACGTTTACAATATCCTAGTAGAAGCTCTTCATTGGAAGGCCTAAATAATTATATATTTATATAAATTACCTAAATGCAGCCAGTTTACATATTATAATGTTTGAGTGTGAATTAATGTGTTTATACTGTAATCGATAAAATACATTATGGATAATGTTGAGGAGGGCTTTATTGGAATGCGCTCCCTTGTACCTTTTGATAAGTATACGTAACATTATTTGGTTTAATAGTACTTGAAGTATTGCGACTCCACACAATAATTTAGTTATAGAAATTATAGATGGAGCCCCAATGTAGTCATCTTAGATCACTTAGAAACTCGAAGGTAGACATGAATGTTATTTGTAAATTTTAGCTTAGGTAAGTAGTGGCAAACTTAATTGTATAAGATATTTTATTATTTTATAATTTATATGGCAACATTAGAGTCTAGTCGACAGTCGGATTTGGAAGCATTATTTTTCATATTTTTCGGTGCACAATAGGTTGTTTTCTGAATGTATTCCAATGTTTACCATTTACTGCATAATTTTTAGAATATAGTGCCGCGTATGGTTTTGGTTAAAATAAGTTTATTGTAATAGTTTTGAAGATTTAAAAGCATCCAAAATGGCTAGTGTTTCATATCAAATCGCAAATCTTCTAGAAAAGGTAACCGGTGCAATTATACTCATAATTATTACTGCAGATTCTTGTGTTGGGCTTTTAGATTGGGCTTATGTGTGTAATGTTGAAGAATAAGTTCAAGTATATATCTTTCTCAGATGACATCTAACGACAAAGACTTCAGATTCATGGCTACAAATGATCTTATGACTGAACTACAAAAAGATAGTATTAAACTCGATGATGATTCAGAAAGAAAGGTTGTTAAGATGCTGCTGCGTTTGCTTGAGGATAAGAACGGCGAAGTTCAAAACTTGGCAGTGAAATGGTAATTCAAAATATTTCTATCTCAAGTTCACTGTTACAAGAACTTATTAGTAGTGCCTATATTCAGTATCCATTTCAATAGCAAAATATTAGTTACACAGAATATAATAAATTTTCATTTATGTCATAGAATACTAAACATTTAAACTTCTTTCGGCCCACCAACTATCTATGTACAAATGCTTTAAGTTGAAGATAGATTTGTATTTTTGCTTGCAAGCTATAAACTCTGAAAGTACTAAATAAATATTAAAAGGTGTTACTATCAAAAATATATGTTATTTAGAAGTAACATTGGGTTGGCTGTAGAGTCAAACCGCATAAATTTTGGGTTATAAAGGTTAGCATTTTGTAAACCTAATTAACAAGTTTTTAATGGACTTTTACCCCACCGAGATTTTTAGTATTTAAATAACAATTTTTTGTGAGTAAAAATTGATGTTATTTTTAAGAATAAGCGCTTTATTAATGAAATATTTAACTACCTTAAGACTTTGGTTTATATTTTTATTCAAGTATTTATTTACAGGGTAATTTATACTTATTTCTTAATTATTCCTATAACACAATTCTCTTCTTTAGGTTCTATTTTTTTGTTAAGTTGACAAAACCAAATTTGCCCACTCTACACCATGTAGTGCTTTTCTGTGACACTCGTTGAGTGTCTAAATAAAGCAGAGGCACAGGGAGTTCTTTCATCATCATTCATCATTTCATTTTATGTTATAGCCTTGGTCCTCTTGTTAACAAAGTGAAAGAATTCCAAGTTGAAGGGATAGTGGAGACACTTTGTGCCAATATGCTCTCTGATACTGAACAATTAAGAGACATAAGTAGTATTGGACTGAAAACTGTTATCTCTGAACTTCCGATGGGCTCCAGCACACTGGCAGGAAATGTCTGCAAAAAGATTACTGGACGATTGAGTAGTGCTATTGAAAAGGTATGTTTTGCATGTTGCTGTTCATGTTGTTTCTGTAAAGTGTAAAAGGTTGTATACACTTTTTCAATTAGCATTTGTACTTTTTCACAACAGTGTTTATTACATTAGTAATTTAATATCACACGTTAGCCAACTAGTTTCACATCTGGATGGATTATGCTTACCTAGAAACAGCCTTTTCACTTAGAACCTGAAGGTTTTCCACTTTCACCATTTCCACTTAGATTTTGTGCATTAGGAATGATGAACGAAACGGTTAGAGCCTTAGGTTATTTTAATACATTACAATACAATAAATTAAACAGAGTAGAAAAGAGCTTAAATTTAAAGAACAACTAGGAAAATTACTAGGATAATTATAACATCACAAGACAAATCAATTACTTAGAAATGCATGGCTAACTACAGAAAGAAAATTTTTCAATATTTTTCATTTATTTCTTTTTTTTTTAACAATACAAAGTAAAAAGATTTTATATTTCAGCAAGAAGATGTCTCTGTGCAGTTAGAGGCTTTGGATATTTTAAGTGATTTGTTAAGCAGATTCGGAGGGCTATTAATATCTTTTCATCCAATGCTGCTTAATTCATTGTTACCACAACTTGCATCTCCTCGTCAGGTATATTATCGTAATATTTGTTTATTAATATTGAAGAATATTAAAAATTATTGTGAGGATACAATTACTTGAATGAATGCATTATTATTGCTAATTATTATTACATGTGCACCATGAGTTACTTTTTTCAGGCAGTAATAGGTAAGGCAATGGCGGTGGCAATATTAGAAATTGTCAAAAGATGGTAAAATTAAAACACTAGTGGTCTGGGATTTGGCCAGAATGTAAATAATTTCTCATTAAAAATGTATAAGTAACACATATTTTATTTCATATTCCTTTTTACTAAAACAGTAAAATAGCACTTGACAGTTTTGTGTGGAAATAATTTTCATATTCATTCATAGTGTTTGTGATTTAATAATATTAACAATAGTTTTTTTATTATCAAAATAAAATACCACTAATGATATAAACCAGGGGTCGGCAACCTTTGGCTGGCAATCAGTCAAAAGTCCAAAATAATTAAGGAAATTGTGAAAAGATTATATTTTTATTGTGCTTAATTCTTTAAGGCTGTACGAAAACGCACCATAGTAGCATTATCTCATCTAGTGATGTCCTGCAATGCATCTCTGTACAACAAACTCATTGATCACCTGTTGGAGGGATTGAGTTCATCAACATCTTCCAGTGTTAGTCGTACTCATATACAGTGCATTGCTTCAGTATGGTAAGACATTGTACATATATTTCAGTATTTCTACTAACTTAGCATGTAAATATATCATATTAGATGGTAAATAATAGGAAATAAAAGCTAGGAGCTTATGTTGTTTTAGGCAGTTAGGTTTTATTTTTTAATAATTCCCTTGTAAAGGAGATTTCCAAATTCCGGCCAGCTCTTTGTAGACTAACTTATAAATAGCATAAATTTTAGAACCTGGAAAAAATACACATAATAATATTTGAAGTATAATTTTGAGGCTCAAAATTAATTAATGACAATTATTTTTGTAGATGTCTCGATACAAAACTATTATTATCACTTTATCAATGTTATTTTTGTAACTGAAATGTAAAATTTCGGAAGTTGAAATTTCAATCACTTTTATTTTAATGATTGAAAATTAAATTTTACAACCAGCCGCAATCTTTGTTTTGATTTGAGGGTACAAATATGTTAGTAAATTTTTGCTTGCAGCCAAAAGTGTACGTTAATTTAAAGACAATGAATACTGCTAAGGTATTTAACATGTTTTTATCTACTTACTAGACCTGGCCAAGACTCCATATAATTTAGGAACTTCTCCTTTTGTAATGACATCAAAATTATTTTCATGTGATAGCAAATTATGTCACAAAGGAGTTAGTTGATAAGGACCATGAATAATTAAGTAACTTCAGATTGTTCAGATATTGTTTTTGTATCTATTTATTACGAAATATTCCAGAATTATTAATTTTGCCTATGTAATTATAGTTCATGCAATTGAATTTAAAGAAAAAAATAAAAAAATAAAAAATAAATAATCAGTTAAACATTGTCTCTTGCTAATAACCTCTAAAAGCTACAAAACTATGCATTTAATCTAATATAAAACAATATACATTTACATAAATATACAAAGGCATTTAAATATAGGCAAAAAGCAAAACTGTTTTTTTAGTGTGTAATGGGTCGAAAACGGCCATTATTAATGTACCGCCATTAACTGTCTACCCAGTTTTTTCTTTTATGTGATTAGGATGTTTGTCATAAATACTTATCTACAAGGGTGGCATGAGCATCAACACTAGCTGTATTTTTAATATACTATAAACTTGTTCAGTATATAAACCTGATAAGGCTATGATCCCATTTGACCCCAAACTCAGCTTATCAGTTAATCCTTTGACTACTTATTATATTATATTATATTGATGCAAACATGTAATAAAATCTAAAATATTTGTATATGGTCTTAGAATTTTTTTTATATGCCTATGTTTGCAAAGAATAGTTTTTTTTTAATTACCTATAGCTCATATAAATACATAATATTATTATAGATGTCAAATTCAAGAAGATAAATATTACAAGAAACGTAATATTTGTATGTGTAGGTCTGGGTACTCTATATAGAATTAACCTTTGCCTCTATGCCAGAAGCTTGTAAAAGATTAAATAAGATAAATGAGTCTACCAACAAGACTTGCCACAAACAAGAAGTCCACTTCCTTAATTTTTCTTTTTGCCATATCAATATTTCACAAACCAGTGTTCTTGCCAAAAAGGTAGAGTTCCTAGTGGCCTTGCCTATTAACGGTGGATCCCAATAAGCTATCTCAATCAATTTTTGCTGATCTTCGATTGAAATTTCGATCCAACTGTTATATAAACCGTTTCAATAATCAAAGTTTAGATTGTAATTATAGGGATGGTCAGTTGAAAGATTGGTTCTATCTCAGTTTGCCGCGAGCTGTCGATTGAAGATTTGATGTTGGAATTGGCCGTAAAGTAACACTGATCATAGGATAGGGACACGTCTATTAGTTTATGTCTGTACTCAACAGTTATCTTGTATCATCAGGAAAGCTGTTTTATGCTTTTAAAATAGTGGATAGATTTTGTATACTATTTTTCAGCCGCCAAGCTGGTCATAGGTTTGGTGAGCAACTATGGCGAGTGGCGCCACAAGTTCTAAAACATTCAACAGACGCAGATGAAGAGCTACGAGAACATTGTTTGCAAGCTCTCGAAGCTTTTGTTCTCAAGTGTCCTAAAGAAGTTCAACCGCATATTCCAACAGTGAGTTTGAATTGAAACTAATATTATAAATCTGAATGTGATTTGGTCTGTCTAATTGGTGATATAGTTTTGCAACTAAGCATCAGTTGTTAATTATAATATATCTGTATTATAAATTTATTTATTTATTTTGCCAATAATCAATAAAAGTATTTTAAAATATGGTTATGTGGGTCTTGTTTGACTTGTGTGACTTTTGTGACTTTGACTTGTGAAAATCAAGTAAATTGTTCTATTTTTTACCAGATAATAGAACTATGTTTGAAAATGATCACATATGATCCCAACTATAACTACGAAGACGACGAGGACGGCGGGGGTGAAGATGAAGAGATGGAGGATGAATCTTATGAACCTGATGCAGAACCAGAGTCAGATTCTGAAGAGTATTCAGATGACGATGATATGTCTTGGAAGGTAAATTATTAGAAATTAATCCCGATACTCGGCGAACCCATTATGATATGTTTTTATTTTCTTAACTTCCCGCTTAGTAAATTGTTTTTTTTTTAAGTTAGGACCTAATTATATTCAACCCAATATCTATAACCCAATTTTAATCAGTTTCACGTATTTATAGTACGAAGGTGTCTGAAATGTAAGTGTATGCGTATAATATGTGTATGCGTGCATGCGTGCGTGCGTACATGCGTGCAAGGGTCGAAGAGAATTAAAGCCTGGTATATATCTGATATGACATTTCATGATAACATTTTCCTTAAAAATAAATACATTTATTTCAACATGTAACTTTGTTATGATACTAATAGGCAAAACTTAGGCGAACCCTAACATTGTAATGTTTTAGTTCATATATTTAATGATGGTGAACTTTAATATTTATTTTGAAAATTTCAGACAAGATGTGACTAAGATAAAGATACATAAATCAAGAAAATGGAACTTGTTAGCAAACTATTTTATGTGAAAACTTCAGTGTTATGTATAAATGTGTACATAAGCTTCTCTCTGGTCGAGAGGTGTCAGTGCCCGACTTTGACGCGAGAGGTTGCCAATTTATAAATAATATTAATTTATTTGTAGGTAAGACGTGCGGCCGCTAAATGTTTGGAGTCTGTTATTGCTACAAGGCACGAACTTTTGGCTGAAATGTATCAGACCGTGTCACCAGCTCTAATCGCCAGGTTTAAAGGCAAGTAAATATTCCTGGCACATGTTAACTGTGGTCGCTAAAAATTGGCTCAAGTTTTATGTGATCAGCAATCACCTAATCCATTAGCATTATAGATAAAATGCACAAAACCTTATTTGAATATAAAAAATGATATGTATCAATCTCGGATATATTTGAAGTGTATACTAATTTCAGATAATTTCGAGCCATTTGATCTTTAAAAACAAACATTTTAACAAACAACAATAATAATTCAACAATTTATTGTTATAGAGAGGGAAGAAAACGTAAAGTGTGACATTCTCAGTGCCTACACAGCCTTGTTACGGGCCACGAGGCCTCCGCCTGCACTGCAGATGCCAATTGCACCGAACGACGACTCTCCACAGGCTCTGCTATTACAGAGGGTATGATTTCTTCTTTTTATAAGACTACGTAGTAAATTTAAATCAAAAATATTTTCTTGTATGTATATAATTTTTGTAAAAGTAAATGTTTTAAACAGTGTCGCTATCAAAATCAGTAAGGCATTATCCGGAGAGATCTAAATAGTTTCTGTCTTTTACCTAATGATAACCATAACCTTGAAAGCTTTAAGCTTTCAATCGGCGAACAGAAGTTCGCGCCTTTGCTAGCTAATTGCATGGCATCAATTTAAATATGCCCTTCGTCTGAGGACTATAGGGACCAACAGCCGTCGCCGCATGTCGCGCGATTCACGATCGACTAATCATCGACCTTTATGTGAGTGACGCCCCGCTAAGGCTTACAGGCGGGAGGCAAGTTTGAGACAGACACCACAGGAAATCTAACAGTCATAAGCCTATTTAAGTGTAAATATATCTTTTACTCCAAATTACGTAATTTAAGTTATGGAAAGAATGGATGATGTAAGATTGACTAAACAGATATACAATGCGAATATGGATGGCCGTAGGTACCCGGGGAGACCTAGGTTGACGTTGCATGACCAAATCGCCCGTGTACTATTCGAGGGTGGGGTCAAAACTTAGGCAAGTATGTAGGAGACGTGACACTT
>DVZN01000957.1:0-11190 GCA_018237365.1 Caria ino melicerta
ATTGCAAAGATGATACATAGTCTAGCCAAGCTTTCTTCTTTCTTTCAATAGAGGCCTTAACCTCCTCATCCCACCATCCATCACCATTCATTGACTTGCACATCTCTGCACTACCACATACCTCTTTTGCAACATCCACCATGCTCTCTTTCAATACATTCCAACATTCATCCACGTCTAAGTCCGGTAGGCACACATTTTCCAGCCTGTCTTGGACTTGACTCTCATACACACTTCTTACATTCAAATCTTGCAATTTTTCACACTTAATCCTTTTAAGCCCTCCATGTGCGTGTTCCACTCGCCAATGATTTCACTTTTTAAACAGACCCCTATATCGGATTACCACCAAATAGTGATATGTGTTAAGAGTAGGGCCCCTGTAGGCTATTGTGTCCATTAAACATTTCCGGAGTCGGCTATCAACCAAAACCAAGTCTATCATACTCATTTGCTCATTCCTTCTCCATGTATATGAATGTATGTCCTTATGCTGTCATATTGTGCTAAACACAAGAGTCTGAACAAGAGCACAACACAACTGTCCGAAAAACCTGACCCACCCATCCACTCAAATCACCTCACAAAATTACTCTTTCATTTGCTTCAACCATATCCAGAATATCTAAAGTTGATTCTGGTGAAGTAAACGACGAAACTATGTCTAGTGATCAAAGCTTTTCTCATTAGGTAGAAAGTGATATTTCGCTTGAGGACAGGCGTATCAAACATGGCTTCGATAACAAACAATTTGTAGGCTCATCCATCACGGTGTCACGTACCCATGCCAGCCGTCGCATTACCACGTAGATTAGCAGTCATAAACGCGAGAACTAGTCTTCCGTCCGCCGGTTATCTCCGCCCGTCCACAGATAACGTGATTTAGCGCCGTGAGCGTGCTAATTGAGTGATTTATGGACGTTTTTACGAGGTAACACAATATTTATTGCTGCCCTAATTATTGTCGTACTGCCTGTTAAAATTATCGCAAGGCTGCAAGTTGAAATGCTCGGATTTAGTATCAGATAGCAGCAATATTGCATTATTTGATAACCCACATACACGTGTAGGGGAGAACAGGGCAATGGGAGCCTACTAAGGGAAAGTTTTAATAAAAACCACGTTTATCAAAATTCTTGTACTTTATATTATAAACTCTTATCTTTGTTATAAGAGCATACTTGTGTAAATCATAGTTATAAATCAACTAAAGACATATATTGAGGTAGGTACAATCACGGTTTCACAAAAAAGTCAGTCGCTCCTATTACCCGACAAATGCGGCTAATAAAAGTCTATTTAACGCTCATACGGGAAACGGGAGCCTTTATAATTAGTCTTTAGTAGTAGTAATTATAAGTAGCCTAATATACAATGAAATTCTACCAAGTGCCGACAGAGGAAAGTATAGATTAGGCATTTTAAAACAAATAAAATAAAACCCATATATCCTTGAAATGGTAGGCTTAGGTATATACCTACTAATATGCACCCACGAGTATTTGACGGTATTAGGTCCCATGATGTAACAGTTGGCAAGTCCGTCGCCATATCAGGCACAAATCCAATACCACACAACGTTATGTTTTTTCTCAGAAGAACTTTAAAAAACACTTGTAGAAAGAGTTGCCCCACCCGCCAATCGAACCCGGGTCCTCGTGCGTTAAAGTCGGACATCGACTCCACTAAATCATAGAGGTGATTATGGCACAAGGCATTCCATGTTTCTAGAATGACTAAGTAGGTAATAGGAGCTATGTCTAGTAATGAGATTAGCCGCTAACAACCACTTTGAAAAGTAATAACATAAATATATAATTCTAATATCAATCACAATTTAACTAATTGGGCTTGTATAGTATACGAATCTAGGCATTTAATAAGCATAAATACAATAAAATAAGAATATATTTTCATGCTTACCTTGATGCTCGCAATCGGCAATTTCTAGTACGCGTGGAACGAAAAACTTACATACAACCATCTCTCGTGCTACTAACCACCTAGGCACCTACTAACAGTTTAGACATAATTTATAACAATCACTTATATTTTTCTGAAATTGTGGAAAAGTATAAGTGATTTTTATAAATTATGTCTACAATGGAATTCCACCAAGTGCCTACGATAAGAAGTATAGAAACAATCTTCTTCGTCCTGGCCTTATCCCGTTTCTATATCAGGTGATTTCAGGGTCGGCTACCTAATCTAGTAAATTTGACAAGGGCGCCAGTTTTTACACAGAGCGATTACCATCCCAATCCTAGACTAAGTCGGATTTGAATATTCGAATCCGGGTTTCCTCACGATATTTTTTCCTTCATCGTAATAGCACTCAGAAAATGTACTTATGTTAGATAAACTCATTGGAACCTGGCGGGTTTCGAACCTGGAGAGAGTCAAACTCAAATGAGAGTCAAATACTCTAACCACTAGGCCACAGAGGCTCGTGTCAATAGACAGCACTATAGTTTGGAATAGTTACATGGTTAACTATAGTAATCATTTTAAATACAAAATAAAATGAATATTGTCACGGCCATATATCCTCGAAAGGGTAGCAGAGTATGCACCTGACTAGCCGACGATATTATCCCGTCTGTACCCCGGCCGCGGTTCACGCTGAATCTACCGATCGTAACGAAATTTGGCTGATGCATTCTTTATGACCCGTGGAAGGTTATAGGATACTTTTTATCCCGTTAACATTTTTATGTCTGCTTAAACTCCGGTGTCATTCAGCTACTTCACCATCGCGCTTTTGCGGTTGGATTGATTTGGGGGCTTATTAATTTGTACCGCATTATATGATGCATTGTCCATTATTATGGCCATAGGCTCTATTAAGTTATGTAATAAGCCTATGAACCAATCTTTAAATTTTTCATATTTCATCTCTTCATAGTACTCCGTAGTTTTTTTTACTTAAAAGCCAACAAACAATTAGGAACAAATCCGCTTGCTGTACCTGCGTGACAAATTATAAGGCGTTCGCTTCCTTCTGGTACTTTGGTACATCGTATGCACCGTATCATCGGTCCAGTATTTACTCACTGTATGGTTGGAGTTGAGCCATGTTTCATCCAGAAATACAACTTTGCTCCCATCACTTATGTTTTTGGCCTTCCTTAAAAAATTGCATCTTGCCAGGGCAATATCAGTTCTCTCCACAATGATCAATCAATCAATCAATCAATCATTATTGCTCAAATAGGAGTAATACAGTTGGAGTTTCTTATGTAGTGTGTGCTTAATTCTATTTACCAAATTATTGGTATGCAATGTTATTTATAGATACAAATTATTTGTTAAATTCAATTGATGTTTGCTTTCATAATTACTCTAAGGATCTTAGCAACAATATATTTTAAATTCGTCAAAAATCCGTTAAAATTATTTTATATATTCTGTTTCAAATATGTTTTGCCAATAGATTTAAAAAAAAAAAATTTTCATGAGATTTTTATTAAGCACAAGTATTTATTAATTGTGACTGCATCGTGGGCGCAACACATTTTCATAGGTGCTCACTGAAAATCAATGCTGCTCCATATATTCTGGAAAGGGTAGGCAGAGGTACATATTAGTATGCTGCCACGATTAGCCGACGATATTAGGTCCCTTTTTAAACTACGGCCTAACCAAAATCTATTTTGTGATGGTAGAAAGAATAGACTAATTTCGATGAAATTATCTTTATATTGGGATTAACGACGGCGCACATGATACGGGGATCACCCTCGTCAGAACCGAAACAAACTTAGAGGTAAAGGCTTACTAACTCACCTACTATCATTTGTTTATTGCTTGCATCTGATAAGATTTTCATATTAAAATATCATATCAAAGACAAAAGTAAGTTAATGGTAGTGATAATATTGTTTTTTGTTTGCTGCTAAGGAACCCTTCATAAATAAGTGCCATTTGCTCTTAGCAATTTTTTTTAATTTAATTTTTAGTACAATGGATGGAGGTCAGAAATTGCCATCTCTTGGGCTTTCTTTAGAGCTGTGATAACCCAAATTCTATTATGTATTGTAGAGTTTATTATTTATACAAGTATTTGCCTCCTTTCTTCTAATTAAAATAAGTTACTTAAAACTTAACACATAACGTAAACTAAATGCTCGAAGCGTAAAACATGACATAGGTAATCTTTTAAAATATTCTAGCCTACAGATAGCTTTTACAAAAAAAAGATGACTATGGGTTCGTCTTTTTTGTGTCAAAATATGAAATCAATAGTTTTGAGAACATAATTAAATTTAAATTAATTACATATAATGCTCTTGATCGAAGGTTCTGATATTGCTAGATTAATTTTTAACTTTAAAATTATGTAGTAATTTAAAATTACTAACATAAACACATGGAAAATCTAATTTTATCACGATTGATTATGTTTTCCATAGACAATTGACGTAAATCAGCTGTCCGATATTAGTTATTGTAGGTGGCACCACAGCATCACGTGAATTTTCATGGCGGTGTTGTAGGGCTAGTCCCGTATCGTCTTGTGATTTCACCAAAAAATTGCTGTTTTGGATAAATTTTGATAAACAGCAAAAAATAATAATTAGAGGGTGAGTTAAATACAAGTTTTGGGTGCTCTGTGGCCGTAACAGTGCCTGTGTGATTATTTGCGCGCGATTTGATTGTCAAAAGTTGATGTATTGGGTGTTTGCTCTCTTGGGGTGGTTGAGGGTGGTTTTCTTTGAGGAGAAAAGTTGGGCGCCAAGAAGTCTGGCTACAGAGCGGCGCCGTTAGCCTGGGATTCGATATTGATTCAGTGTCGTCTACATAAGGTGTGAAAATAGCGTAGAAATACCATTTCAAATTGAGCCAGAGGGCAAGTTAGTTGGAAAATCGATTTTTCAGCCAAGATAGCATCTCAGTAAAGAATACGATGTAGAAGTGATGGTATACCGTATATTAGATGTTTATTCTTTTAGATTTTTCAAGGTCGTGGCTAAGAATTAATGACGGTGATTTCAGCGATCAACATGAGTGAATATTGGTTGATAAGCGCCCCTGGCGACAAAACCTGCCAGCAGACCTGGGACGCTTTGAACAATGCTACGAAATCTGGCAACCTCAGTATCAACTACAAATTCCCTATTCCAGACTTGAAGGTAAGATTTTTTACCTAACTTCAAATATACCAGTTACAATGACAAGACAGCTGTGTTAAATATAGTACCCCAGTTGCTATAATTTTAAATCTTCTAAGTAATCGTAAAATTAACTAATTACATTCCTTTTAAACTTCAAACTAATGGACTATATTAGAATTTGTATCTATAGTAAAACACATTCCAATTCTGTCCTTTATTCTTTTTTGAAATGCTAGTCTAGATAACTATGTCAGCCCTTCACCTCCCTTACATTGTCAAATACTACATGTAGGTTCATAATCGTCAAAAGCTGAGATTTCATTAATAAAAGTTGGCACAAATTTACAATTTTAGAAATTTGTTGTGTAAAATTTGCAATTCAATAAAATGTATATTATGCAGTATTTAATAGTTTTTAAAAATGTTACCTATCTGATGTTTGAGTAACAATAATGCTTTTATATATCTGTGCATGCCTGGCACTGTAGCAAGTTAGAAGGAAAACAGAAGATAGCAAACAAGGACACAATTCTTGTGATGATAGGAGGCAATCATTGTTTAGAAATACCACAGATATAATAGAAGTATCCCTATTCTATAACCAAGGTGTTAGGCCTTATATACAAGTAAATAAGGCCTTTTGTGTGCTACAAACTATCACATATGTCACTGATAGTACTTAAATAATTATATTTATTTATTAATCTGTAAGTTTGATTGTGCACAATAAAGAGTTCATTCATTCAAGTATATAGGCTACCTAAACTTCAGAGAAGAATACAATATAATAATGAAATAATACTGGCAAGGTACCGTAAAAAGGTAAAGGCAATAGATTCCCATCCAGGCGAGTCTCTGAACAACACTACCATATGTGTTATTCATATTAAAAAAATACAGTATTAAACACTGTTATAGTGGTGGATCTATACCTAAAATCTCTCTAAATTACCACCAGTAGTAGTTGGTAAAGAGCTATTTCACTTATGCTACATATATGCTATATATTTTTCAAGTAGTTAAATTTAATTATCACTTTCAAACTTTTTTCATTTAAATTAGAGTAACCTTTAGTAAAATCAATATAAAGTATAATATTCTAAATAATAGACAGAACATGATGAATATTTGTTTAAGAATGTGATTTTTATATGTGACATCACAAAAGTTTAAAATTCCCCCTGCCCTTGTCACATTTCGTTAACCCTCTACCTCCCCCCTAATGTGTGACGTAATTTATGGATGGCCCGCAAAAGGTGGGCAGCAGTGCCTCCTATACAAAACACAGTTCATAACAAATATACACTGTGGTCAATAACCCACTTACCTAGTGTGGTGACTAGACATAACCCTACTATACACTGGGGAAGACCTATATCCAGCAGTAGACTGCTACAACCTGATAAATAAATTAATAAGTATGACAAATAAAATATTTTAAAGATACTAGAAACTGAAAATTTCTTGATTATTTTCTTAGCCTCTGCTTGTTATTGTTGGACATAGGCCACTGCTACAATTTTATCCTTTGTTGAGTTAGAATTAATTGCAGGGTTCACTGATTAAATTCCAGGAAGTATAGACTGTAGTACATGTAGCAATACCCAGACTTTAAGATGGTGTGAATTTCTTACAATTAGTCTGCATGTTTGCCGCCTCCCAATAACTATTATTAAAAAAAGTCAACATGGATTTCTTTCTTATTTATTTACTACATATTATAAAAAAAGTACACTTCTGCATTTGTCTGTTTGCAGTAAACAAAAAAGTACTGGATGGATTTTCAGTTGTTTAAGTATATAATTTGATTTCGTATGATGTCAATTGATTGAAGTATTGATCATAATTGTTGGAGATGTTAAGATAATATTACTGGTAACATTTTCTACATGGGCAAAGGGTAATTGAATCAAGAATATACAAATTATAATCTATTTTTTAGGTCGGAACATTGGATCAGTTGGTGGGCCTGTCAGATGATCTGGGCAAACTTGACACCTTCGTAGAGAGTGTCACAAGAAAAGTTGCACAGTACCTTGGAGAGGTTTGTTACTTCAATGTTTTTAACTTACTTCATTGCATTCTGATGTGACAAATGTGTGAGTACTGTGCCATAATGCATGAAACATATCATCCTGTCTAGGGTTGGCCTGAATTGCTTTTCACATGTAAATTGCAGTCAGTAATTTGCAACCAATAATTAGGATCTTAAAATTAAGTAGATTTGTTTTAGTTGTTATATAGAAAGTCTTAATAATGCTTTATAGATGCAAAACCATAGGCTTACCTCAATAAAAAACCTAAATAAATATTTTGTTGAGAAGTGTTTTAAAAATATGTATGAATTTTCTTTATGGATAATAGTTTAGTAATAACATGCATAGTCCCATTAAATAATTGTGGGGAAAAGGATGGGATATATTAAGTAAAATATTTACACAATGTGGTAGATTATATTAAACAGCTGCAAAAAATTTATTTAATAAATCACGGTCTTAGAGTAGTGTATATAATTGTAGTAGCCAGCTTCTTTGTAAGTTAGCTCTCTATCTATCCCATCATAATTATTCTAGCTTTTTTGAATAATAGCCAAAACCAAAATCTAAAAATTGACTATGATGTATGGATTATGAATCTTATATGTATACTTACATAATATATATATTATGCATGCATATACACGCACATTTTAAAAGTTATTAATTTGAAATTATAAACAGACATTTCTATAACTGAAAATGGTGCTATATCCATTTGACATTTATTTTGGTTACAGAGGGGATATGGCAGTTTTTTTGCATAGAAACTGGAGTATTTGTTAAAGACCCTAGATTAGGTAGCTGACCCCGATATCATCTAATATAGAAACTAAGGTTAGAATGAAGAAGAATGTATAATGTCCCAGTCACCGGAAAATATATATTACAAAAATGTATAGTAGTAACCAGCAGCAAATGTTGTCTTGAACAGGTTCTGACTTAATATGAGATAAAACCTATTAATTATCTTTCAAGATGCAACAAATTATAGATAGTTGTGAAATTTTAATATCCATTCAGTTCTTTCAGAGTTTGTTGTTAACATACATTGTGGTTTGTGATATATTTATCTTAATATTTACTAGCAACCCGCCCCAGCTTCACAAGGATGCAAAACTGATAGTAAATGGACTACAAAACATAAGAAACCTCAAAAATTATCAATGTTTCAGTTTTATTTTATACATGTATTATACATATAAACCTTCCTCTTAAAAAACTATCTATTGAAGAAAACCGCATCAAAATCCATTGTGAAGTTTTAAAATTCAAAGCATACCTAGGGACAGTCGCGATACGACTTTAGTTTTTATACTATATGAGTAATATATTACGTGTCACATAGTGCCTAGAACAACACCGGGCTATATACAACTCAAATTTAATTTACTTAGGATATTTTAACATTTACAGGTACTAGAAGATCAACGTGACAAACTTCACGAGAACTTGATGGCAAACAATAGTAAGTCAAAAAATTTATTTTTTCATTTTATGGCACTAAACTTAATAATAAATTAGGATAAATTTGTAGATTTAGGATTTTGCTTGTGGATTCATAAAGACACTGTTTAGTGCCATTATATGCAATTTAAATATGATTTCAAATAAAAAGAAATATTCTTACAATATGTACAAGTAAAATATAAAGTTGCATGTAATAAATAAGAAAAATAGATAAAATATACATTAGCATGTGTGGGATATTTTGATTAGCAAAAGAATATGTTAATTTTGAAAGTTGGTATTGCCAGCATGAAAAACTAATTAAAGATAGGTATGGAGTTTTAGGAATAAAATTAAAAGCACAGAGTAGTGCGAAATATTTTGGCATGATGCTGAAGTTCAATGGTCTATTCATTACTTCTTTTTCGTTTATTTTTTTGCATGTTGGTTTTTTGTTATAAGACACTGGCCAAGAAATGGCACCAGTGAATGATTTTACCTTTTGATGTTTATTTGCGTCATCCAATTTGTATTATATTTATATATGTAAGGTATTACACAATAACACCTCATTTACAAATAACTTTCACCTATTAATAAATATTCTGCACTAATTTGTTTATCTTAGTAGTGTGTTTTTAATATGTACATAAATTTGTCAATGAATTTTTAGTATAAATCTGAAAAAATAAATATTTAAATATATACCAAAATAAGACTATTCGTTTTTTTCATAGTATCAGGAAATAATTTAAAGATGATTTTGTAGTCAAGAAATTTTGAAGATATTTGATCTGTAAAAATATTTTTTCGGCAATATATTCATATTTGTTATTCATATATTAAAACGTATAGTATATTAATAAGTAGTCGTTTATAGAATTGTGCACGACTGACTACATTTAAAAGAATTCTGGTGTATTATAACTAACATTTGTAGAAAAAATCATGAAAAAATTCGTTGACGTTTCCCTTATTATTTCAAAGCTAAGAATGTTAAGTGGACAGTGTTATATTTTTCGTAAAAGTTTCCTTGAACTTCGTTTATGGCTTTTATGTCACATTTATGGATGTTAATAAATAAATTTGCACTTAAGCATTTATTACAATTCGTTTTCGAAATCGTAAAAAAGTAGATATTATTATTTTTAAAATATATATATTTATTAAAATGTATATAGATATTTTTATTATATATTTCAAATTGCACAATATTTTAAGCTTTTTATTGTTAGATATTTTTCTAGATGTGCTTTTTATTGCATTTTTCAAGGTATGACATGTTTTAGATGATATGATCTTCATTTAGACTGTAAATGCTAGTTTTTGGATTGCATTTCAGTGTCTGAAAAGTGGAAAAAAGTTTGCGGCAGTGAGTAATATATTGTTGTTTTAAAGTTGTGTGTATTAAAGTGTAATTTGTAAAGGCTTTATTATATTTAGAGCTTTTTAATGAGTTTTATATCTATATACTTGAAATAATTAAACTACAATGACGTAAAAATAAGGTCCAACTTGTTTTGAACTACTTTTTATTTATTCTGATCGAAACCTTTCGTGACATTAAACATGCCTGAAACTTGTTATATTAAGAAATACATACAAATCATTGATATAAATCGGATGAAATATATTTAACAGTACTTTAGAATCGGTATAATTCTAAAAATTATTTCAAAATATGTTTATCTGCCTTTTGAAAAAAAAATGGTAAACCTACACGGGTTAATTTTGGTTAATAACATATTAAAATTACATACGGTAACGATTTAAAAAAAATATTGTCTTGGTTTAAACACCGATACAATAAAATATAAAACATAAAATGATAAACTACTATTATGCCTACAACACTATTTTTTTTAACAATATTCCGCTTTACGTATTCAACAAAATGCTTAAAATATTTGATATATAAATATTTTTTCATGACTTTTGTATAACATAAAAAGGAGCTGGTTTCTTAGTAAATGTTCGAACTTATACTGTTGTTTGTTTATATTATAAGTATTAATCTAATAATTCAAGATTCCAAAAAATATCGTCTATTTATTTTGGTGTAGAAATTATTTTCGTTGGTGAATTGTTACTGTTATTTAATGAAATATAGTTGTGTTATGTATGTCGAATGGTTATGGTGTATTCTGCACAGTTTATAATTTAAATTAGATTTCTTAAATAAGTATTTGCAATCACTGCCTCACAGACATTCATAGCTTACATTAAAGAGGCTTCTTACATCTATATTATAAACGCTTTTTGCTTCTTTACTTTTCATCGTGATTTTATTTACTTTATTCCTCTTTTAGTTCATTTATTTTATCGTATCCTTTATAATTTCCCATACTTCACGTTAACATTGGTATAAAATAGGTACTAGGTTATAAATCCTGACGATTCAATATTTAATGTCCATCATTTCTCGAATTACGACTCGAGTAATTCAACAAGGACGGGTACAAAAATAGCTTTAACGGTGCCGCTGAGGCGAGATTTGAAACGTATAAGTTTAAAAGATTGATATTTTGCAGAGTTGGTATCAAACTCGCAAAGAGATTTCAGACACTACAATCAATACAAAGTCGGAAAGA
>DVZN01000958.1:0-11188 GCA_018237365.1 Caria ino melicerta
GACCCCACCCTCGGATAATATACGGCCGATTTGGTCGTGGAATGTCAACCTAGGTTTCCCCGGGTACCTACAGCCATAATAATTATTGCCATAACAGTGACAATACAATAATAATTATTCCTGAAGAAATCACACATACTGATCTAACGCCAAAGTAGGCAAATAATTTGCTTGTGATATATGTGTTAGTCAACAATTGTATACATAGAAATACATATATAAATACCAGAATTAATTTAATATATATTCCTCTGAATCTCGCTATTTGTCGACGTGGTAAGGCAGCTACGCTCACCACTCGGCCAACGAGACGGTCAATGAGTCACGGCTTTTAGTGCGTGCCACTGGTGTTTATCTATTTACAAGACATTATTACATCAAAAAGTATCTCAAAATTTGATACAAAAATAGATGTAATATCGGTTTAATTGCCGGTGTTATATTTTGCAAATAGAATCATTTAGCAAAAATAAAAATTTGTACTTCACCTACATGTAATTTAATTCTTAAAAAAACATTTGATAGCAAATGGAAATTTTATTTTTGAAATAATAGGTGATTGAATTTCGTGACCCTCGGTGGCCTAGTGGTTTGGAGCTTTTGACTTTCAGTAAAGTAGTCCAAGTTGGAAACCCCGCTATGTGCCAGTGAGTTTTACTAACTTAAGTAAATTTTCTGAGTGCTCTTACGGTGAAGAAAAACATCGTGAGAAAACACAGATTTGTGGATTCAAATTCGACTGTATCTGGGACTGGGCCTGGTTCCTCTTCTGGGTTGCAGACTTCAGATAGCAGTAGCTCTGTGTAAAATCTGGTGCCCTCGTCAGATCCCTTAGAGTAGGTAGCTGAACCCGATATTATCTGGTATTACAGAAAGGGGATAAGACTAGAACAAAGAAGAAGTTGATTGAGCTTCGAGCTTCGATCGAGCTTTGTCGCTTCCACAGCGACTATCTGTTTCATTCTATGCAATATATGCAAGCAAATCTTGTCTATTACCGCCGGCGTTTTGGCCATTGTACAGACATAAACTACAGATTATATATAGTGGTATCTAGATATAAATTTATGCTGGCACCAAAACTGTTTTGTCATAATGCCAGTGTGATTTCGGCTTCGAATGAAAAAATAGAAAGTACCAACAAGAATCAGATTGTTTACAGTCTCAAAATATTGCTAGTAATTTTATATATGTATAAGAGGAGGCAAACGGGCAGGTGGGTCACTTAATGGTAAGTGATCACTGTCGCCCCCGAACATCTGCAACACCAGAGGTCTCACAGGTGCGTTGCCGACCTTTTAGGAATGAATACAGTCTTTTCTTGAGTCTCAAGTCGTATCAATTTGGAAATATCGCTTTGGATAGCTGGTTCCATAAAGATGTTGTACGAGGCAAAAAAGTCTTCGGAATCGCACGGTAGAGGAGCGCCACATATCAATGTGGTGGCATGGTACTCTAGTCTCCGACGCGATTTCCGCTGATGAAACTCAGCAGCGGGAATCAAATCATATAGTTCCTCGGAGCATTCACTGTGGTAAATGCGATAGAAAACACTGAGTAAGCCAATGTCTCTAAGCAAAGCCAAAGTATCAAGCCTATTGGAAAGTGTCTGGTGACTGTCACTGACGATTCGAGCTGTTTTTCGTTGAATACGGTCTAATGGAAGAAGCTAATATTGGGAGCTCCTGCCCAGAGCTGAGAAGAATACTCCTTATGTGGCCGAATTTGCGCTTTGTAAAGTAGTAAGCGATGGGCCGGCTTGAAGTATTGCTTCGCTTTATTAAGCACGCCAAGCTTTTTAGAGGCTAATTTAGCCTTCCCTTCCAGATGACCCCGACATTTAACATCACTTGATATGACGAAGAGTTTTTTTCGCGGTAAACGCGCAAACTTCTGTCTTCGTGGGGTTAAATTGAACTAAATTTAGTTGGCCCCAGTTCGAGACGTCGCGTCGGTAAGTTAGCTCTCGACTTCAGAAACAAGTTTGTTCCGTCTCTCCAAGAAATTTTCCCGAGAAATACTTGCACGGCCAAAGTATAAGGTATCCCCAATTGTGTCATCCGCATAACAATGAGTGTTACAAAAAGCAAAACAGGTGGGCTTTACATAAAAATAGTATCAAAACAAGAATCAGAAGTTTTAGCCCTTTCCTATAAAATAAATTTTGAGCAAAGTCCCTTTCCCATAAAAGAGTATAAAAAATTCAATCCTCAAAATAATGGTGGGGAGAAAATAATGAAAATCAATAGACAACCATAGTTGTCGCAGTCAAACAACACGGGAGAAAAATCATCGGCTTGGAGCAAATTGTATTTGCCAACGGATTGCACGTTTTGTTAGGGTTGAAATCAACGTGAAAAATCCCTATTAATTTTTCATATACTAAGACTCAACGGCTTCACGGCTAATATTTATTTTATGAATGGTACTTATCTATATCTTCTATCGAAACTCTTTCGTAAAATTCATTTTAAAATATTTTCAGAGTTGTTGCAATATCAAATTAATAAATCGTAGTTTTACAAGCGTGGCTAAAATAAAAATAGCACGCCACATATTTTTTACTGTTTGTACTGTTAAATATGTCTGTTTAACAAATAGTTACTAAAAACATGTATTTATTATTATTTTTTCTTGCTTGAATAAGTGCAGGGCAGTCACAGAGGACATGCTGTGGTGTTATCTTTGCTTCAAGACAATATCTACAGTCAGGTGTCTCTGCTAGGCTCAAGGTTTAAAAATCATTAATTAAAAGTGTCGGTACCAAAAATACCACTGATAAAGTCCTATACAGCAACTTCCCTGGAACAAAATAAGAATCAGAAATATTTTTTATTTACATAGACTATACAAAACGAACTTGTGACGCGTCGACAATGAAATAAACTACCACCGGATCAGAATCACACTGAGAAGATCCAGCGAAAGAAGCTCTGCGGGCTTGTCTTTTTTTTACAACAATTACAAACTAATTTCAAAATGAGTACAACAAATAAATAGCTCAATTATTATACCTATTACAAAAGTATCGCTTAATACAGTAAATACGGATCGGGATTACCACTTTATCTGTTCTTTTATCTATATCTACTAACATTGTAGAGATAAAGTTTCTATCTTTGTAAGCTTCGGAAATACTTATCTGATCATGAAAGTGCTTTAACAAAGTGACATAGGCTATACTTTATTATATTTAAACAAAAACTTCAGTGAAAAATAATAGTAGGTATAGGTAAATCAAGACGGAGAAAAGAAGGCTAGATGTAATGCTTTACCGGCTGCGCTGACTAAACGGTTCTATATAAATTAACATAATATAATGTTCACCAAAAATATTCCTTTTTATTATTTCTACAAAAAAAAACCGTGGTGCTGTATAGCTAGGTTTTTTGTTCAATGAAAGAAATAATTCAAATTTAGATATTTTTAATTTCCATCGTTGGCGCTTGGTAAAACGTCCATATTTTCATATCTTCAAATTAAAACATTTGTACTATTTTAAGTATCACTTATAATTATAAAGCCTACCGGTGTCGCTTTTTACAGCATCATATGTGATACGTAAAACAGTACAAATGTTTTCATTTGAAGATATCAAATTTAAAGTTGAGATGTATTTAGAACAGCGGGTGAAGCCGCGGATGATTTCTATTATTCATATATTCTATGTTTGTTATCGTCGTGTTCTGACTGGAGAGTGGAGTAGCCAGTAGACCCTAGAATTTTATTCCTATCACCCAGCCTCAGAATAGCAACACTACTGTTACATATATGGTGTCTATAATCAAGTCGTCTCTTATAATCAGAATCGCCATGTGTTTTTACGCTGTGTTGTACCATAAAAAAATTGACAACCCTACAACAACGAGACCGCTAGCGTCGCACAATCACAGGCGATACGGTGTCACATCCGCAAACATTAGTCACAGAAAAAAGGGGAGACGCGAGTTCAGGGAGTCTCGAGGTAATTTGTAGGCGTGAGTTGGCAAATCACGTGTTGCTCCATCCGGGGTGGCGAGATCCTTATCACGTTTTATTGCCTAATTATCCCATTCAAGTAAAATAGCGGTAGATCTTAATGTTTATGGCGTACATTTAAGGGATTTTTCGTGTTTCTTTAAGCAAACAATTTGACGGATACCTTAATGGTAGGAATTCGCGCTGCCGTAGACACAAAATATATTAAGATGGTGTATTATTTAACTGTATTATTACAGTAAAGGGGGAACTTTTTCTCTCTTTCTTCCAGTACCGTTCCTCATTCTAGTTTTAATTATTTTATCCTCCAATTGTTTTCAAAGAACAACTCGAAGAAGAGACTATTTCTCGCAATAAAATTTTCGCAGTATCTTTGTACATTAATTTTTTGCAAGGGGTTCAGCAAAGCAAAACAAAAGCCTTGGATATTTGTTTTGAAACTAGGACACATATTCCGATAGATGAAGCCAACGACCATCCGTCATTTTAACTGGCATGCGTCCATGGAAGTAAATAAATAACAGGGAACAGAAGTCGGCATTATATTTTTTTCTGGACCTTTCTTCTTTTTAAATACCTGTTTGGACTTACCCTGCAGTGAATCTAACATGTCATTTATCTGTGTGAAAAAGCGATACCATGCTATTTATATATGTAAAAAAACAGGAATCATTCATCGCTTGATGAATGATTCCTGGTTTTTTCCCGACTGTGTCAGAAGGAGAGTAACATTTTTCTAGAGTATAATATGTATGTAGGTATGTTTATTTCTTTGGCACGCTCTACAGCCCAAATGGCTGGACGGTTTGAGCTATGCTGGAAAGTTTGACATATGAGGTTTCGTTGTTTCGTCAGAATTGTGGTAGTTACATAGTCTATGTAAAATTCCAAAATCGCGTAATTTGTTATTGGAAGGCAAACAAGCAGACGGATTTCCTGACGGTAAGAAACTCACGCCGCCTATAGGCACCAAAGGTGGTAATGGTGCGTTGCCAACCTGGGATGTTAAGTCTAGTGCAAAAGTAAATTTACCGGCTACCTTACCCTCCAAACCGGAACTCGTTAATAAAAGCACTGATGTTACGGCGGCAGGATTAGGTAAGGTGGTGGTACCAAACCGGTCGAACCGCTGCTAGAGTCTAGAGGGAAGGAATTATAACATTATGGGTATCAAATAAATGCTAGTACTGAGACCGTTTCAAAAATATGTCTGTATAATCTTATATTTATGTCCTTCCCGAGTTTTGCCGTGTGGTGTATGGCAGAGTAGAATTGCACCACCCCGTATCTACCTGTGATTATCCTAAAAGTCGATTAATGGCCCATCCAAGAGGTGGACAGCAGCGCCTCTCGGAGACAAAAAGAGAGGGCAAATTAATGTCAAACTAACTAACGCCCATGCCAAAAATAAAAAAGATGACCCTCGTTTTGGTGTAAACAAGTTTCTTTGCAAAATAGACCATTTGCCTTCTGTCTTCTGTCATCTCTTATCAGGTGGTAGAGCTTTGCAGCGGCTCACCTGAGGGGAACGTTACTTACCACCTTACCTATTTCGGCCGCCATAACGTAAGAGCTTGCCATTGACGTGTTCCGGTTTGGATAATAGGGTATTAACGCACCATTACCATCTTTGGTGTCTATAGGCGGCATGAATTTTTTACTATTAGGAAATCAGTCTGCAGTGTTTGCAATAATATAAAAATAAGAAAAAAGTTATGGCGACAAATGAGGCACAAGAAACCAACTCGAGTATCCAGTTGCAAAAATCTATCTATTTATAGGTCAGGTGTGAACAGGTGTGGTCCCTTGGATATAACATACTCTTACAAAAAAAATCTGATAATCGGTCCACAGCTGGCAGACAAAGCGGTGACTATCGATAAAATTCGCGTTGTTATAATTTGCAAACAAAATCCTTTACCAATTTTAGTTCAATGTTAAAACAAACAAATTTTGTTTTAAAATTCGAAAATATTTAACAATAAAATTATTTTTAAAGTAATAGGTAAGCACCGATTTATTGCTGTCTCGCTTTCACAGCGTCTATCTGTTTCATAACAGAGGTGGAGCTTTTTTTGCTTCTGTGCATCAGCAAAGACAATCTTAGATCGTCTTTGGCATTAGATACCAACGAATTTCGTCTATTAGTGGTACATTGGACGTTTTGCAGATACTACATACTTACTTAAAAACACATAACAAATACATAAATAAATAACTCTGAAAAAATCACACATATTGATCTAACTCCACATATATGGTGGATATGGGTGCGATATTATACATAGAAAATATAAATACCGGGATAAATTTCCCAGAAATGCGAACGTCTATTTTTATCACACAAACGCCCGCCCCCGGCAGGAAACGAACCCGAGCCTCGCTATTCGTCGATGTGGTAAGGCAAGTACGCTCACCACTCGGCAAACGAGGCGGTCACACATGTATAAAATACAGTCGAACATCTAACCTAAATAGCAGTACATTTTACAAAGTCCGTGTCAGTCCCAACAACTAACACAACAAAATATTTTACATGCATCAAAAGAGTCCGAACGAAAACAAACTTTCACAATATAACATTTTTGAAAGGTTCGGACAAACCAAATCATAATAACATAAATTCAGGCCTATACACAGTAAAAAATTTCCAACGTCAGTACTATTTACAGAAGTAGAATTCAAAATGGCGTCATCCATCATGGCGGCTCTGTTTGCCGGTTATAAATTTGGCGCGAAATCCTCACGTCTGTCACACCGAATATAATTACGACGAATGTAATGGACTAGTTTTATTTATAACATAAAAGCCACTGGGACATTTTATTATGTGAATAAAATATTTTAACTAAACTGGGGCATGTAGAGAATTTGATCTCGATTTTTTATTAATTATAAAAAATTTATAAGAATTTTTATCAGCATATTGGTCCGGGAGCCTTTGTAGCATAGACCAAACATAATTCCATGACCGTCTCGCTGGCCAAATGGTAGCGTAGTTGCGTTACCGCGTCTACAAGTAGCGTGGCTCGGATTCGATTTCCGACGGGGGCGTGTGTTTGTTTGATGAACATAGGCGTCTGTATTTCTGGGTCTGGGTGTTTATTAAATTTATTCTGGTATTTATATATTATGTATTTCTATGTATCGTTGACTAACACCCAAAACACAAGCAAATAATTTGCTTACTTTGGGGTTAGATCAAAATGTGTGATTTGTCCAGGGATATTTATTTATTTTAATTAAACCTTATAGTCTATAGTACTCCTAAACACAGTAGTTTTCTATTAGAAAAAAAATCATGATCGGATTAGTATATCCGAAGATTACTCCCTATACACAAACAAAGTTAGAAACATTACCACTTTATAATATTAGTATAGATAACAAGGAATAGTGACTAAGTTACTATACATTATTATATTAAAGCTTAACCGTAGTACGATTTCTCTCTACCCAATCAAATAACTTGGTAGCCCCGTGGTAAAGGCTTACTAAAGACATGCGAGGGCTTCATACATTATGCCCGGCACGTAGCGTCGGACGGCATGTAGCCTGTGACGTCATATTATCGTTCCCAATATCCGATATTTCCCACGGTTTATGTATTCCTGGTACGCCTCGCGGAACGTTTATGAAAATTTTCCAGCATAAAATTTCTAAATGCTGAAAATACCTATGTATATTTTGGATTAGTACATTTTCACGTATTTTTATGGTATTAAAATTAGATTCAGCACTTTGGAAATCACATTTTCCTTTGTGATCTATCTGTCCATTTTCAATTTGATCATGGAATGTCAACCTAGATCTCCCCGGGTACCTATAGCCATCCATATTCGCAATGAATATATTTTTGTCAATGTTGCATCAATGCATTCTTTCGATATCACTGAACCACTGGAGCATACCCTTTAATTTTTACATCGTCATATTCTAATCATTAAAAGCCTATTATTTTTTTTCTGCTTATATTATTTTGATATCTATTTTTGTAGAAGAATAGTTTTTAAGTAGAACCACTATCTCAAAATGTTGTTTAATTTTTGCTGTAACTATTCCCATTATGATGTAAATGCCGACATTTCAAAATTACCCCCGCAACAGAACTTTTTTATATTGCATTTCCATGTCATTTATAAGTAAAGTTTAAGACTTCAGTCGGCATTATAACTAAAGAAAAAGCCTATATTCCGCTACTTTTAGGTTCGTGGAACTAGCAAAATAGAGCCTCTATTTCTGCAAAGTAACGCCTTATTCAATTAAATATCAGTCCGTTCTGTTATTAAATTCTGTTGCGGGGCTGATTTGAAATGTCGGCAACATATTAAAATCACACCTCGCAACAGAACTTTTATAAACCGCTTTTTCATGTGATTTGTAAGTAAATTTTAAGAATGTTATAGCCTCAAATACTATATATATCATCTGTATTTGGGCGAGATATAAGGGGGAAGTATGGTAGCACTGTGAATTGTCATTTCGTGTCTATAAATAGCTTGGTCTCAGTAGGCGCGTTCTCTGTTGCTGCTGGTCAATGAAAGTGTCTACAAACCATCTCTTAATCATTTATATTTAAAGTGCATCATTCAAGTATATACAAAGTATTTGGAGTGGATATTAAATAGTTTGCTTCTGGGGTTATATATTCGCAAAGTGGAAGGTATATAGGCAATATGTGCTAATTATATTACTATTTAACGGTGGTATATTCAAAAGTAGTATTTAAAACGTTTGGTCGATCACAAGAACTACAGTACCGACACTTCAGTCCGCATTGTTAATAAGTGATCAATTCCCATGTTACCAGCAGTAACAAGTGTTTTTTTAAAGAACTTTTAGTAAGCCATCTTTATGTACAGTTCGCCTCGTATGAGACAACTGTTAATTGAAAAAGACTCCTATTTCGATGACGAAAAGTAATAAAATTGTATATGACGTTTCCTTACTTACCTAAAGGTAGTAAACTAACAAATCCTGATCCAGTGGAGTTTAAATCTTGGTGTAAAATTATACTCCATTTATAGTCAGCGTCGTGTGAAATTGGATTGCCTTACTTAAATTGAAATCTTCTAGGAAAGCGAACGAGTCATAAATTTTATTAATTATGACCTATCTTTCTGACTTTCCTCAAGTTTACAATCAGTTTTAGTACGGAATTTTAATGAACATTTGCTATTTATGTGTCTGGGACATGATCATTATGGTGAGAGATTCTCTACTTTATTTTAAGAAAAT
This sequence comes from Caria ino melicerta, assembly GCA_018237365.1. Classification (NCBI taxonomy): domain Eukaryota; kingdom Metazoa; phylum Arthropoda; class Insecta; order Lepidoptera; family Riodinidae; genus Caria; species Caria ino. The sequence continues at coordinate 9,217 of DVZN01000958.1, forward strand.
ACATATTTTCACTTACAAAGAAACATTGGAAACTGAATTAATTAATTTCTTCAAGTGGAAATAATTATTAAGATGTCATTATTGCAGTCTGTCAAAGTGTGGTATCGGTTGTCAATTGTGCGATTATACTGCCGTGGCTTTATACAAAGACCTTGAACACTAGTACATACCATAAAAATATGGATATTAATCGACTTTAAAAAAGGGGCAGCTTTTCAATTTCAGGTGTATTTTTAAGTTTGCTTCCTCTTAACTCCGTCGCCCCGCCCACCGGAGCAGTGTACGGTGGCAGTGTCATATCTGCCATTCTTTACACGAGGTCTAAAAACCCGGCCTTAGGTTAATAACGCAATATTACAAAATATATTAAAAAGCAATGATTGATGTAGTTAGGACTAGAAAGGCGTCATCGCATAAAGGCGTCAAAAAGCATAGCCCTGATTGTTGCATGAAAAATGTTACCAAAAAGAGCATTACAATCGAAGTCATCGATAAAAGAATGAGAAGGATAAATTCGACGTGTGCTAGCTATAATGCTTTGGTGTAGTGGTTAGCACGTCGGCACGGAATGCCAGATATGTCCAATCCTCACAGGTGCAATAAAATGTTTCGTTCTTAGCATTTTTCTGATTTTTGCCTGAAGCGAAGGTCACGCTTAAATACTCAAAACCGTTTACCAAACTCGGCGTGTGAAATCATAATTTCGGTCGGTGTGTCACATTTTCACGGTTGCGTTTCACTGGGAACATCCAAATATTGTTATTACATATGATTTAATCTTTATACGATGGTATTGCTTGCTGGAGGATAAATTATCTCGAGTTGTTTGTTTCTTATTTAATGTTTTTTACTTGAATATCATCATTATTCGCTTTGTTTATAAAAACTGCATTACCTTTCTTTTGCTACAGTCGGTTAACATCCAAAAACCATCACACTCGCTCTTGTCGGACCCTTACACCATCGCGATGAAATATTCGCTAGCAAAAACAAGATATCTTTTTCAAAGTCGACTAAATTCCCTAAACTTTCTCCTAACAATAACAAACGCAACAAAATACAACCGATTCGATGCAGTCATTTAGAAGTTAGCCGCGTACATACATTTCGACGATGCATTTTTATTCATAAAATTTTGTTTAATATTAAATTACCCGGACGACCGAGCTCAGCTCGTTTGATATTTACTTTGTAAACAATAATTACCTACTGCTAATTTATTGGTGTGTAATTATTTGAATATTTAGAAATCTTATCGTTTAAACTAGCTGTGCCCGCGACTTAGTCGTGGGTTTTTTTCAGAATTTTATTTTTATAAATATTTAATATTTTTTTTGCACAGAACCCTATTTTTTCTAAAATAAAAGTAGCCTAACTTACCCGCTGTGACATCAGATATCTGCTAATGAAAGTCCCGTTAAAATTGGTATAGCCGTTTCAGAGATTACCACAGACACAGACAGACAGACAAAAATCGTAAAAAAAATGTTTTTTGGTGTACGTACCATGTATATATACTGTGCATTTAGTAAATTGAAATTATTTTAATATTACAAACAGACACTCCAATTTTATTTATTTGTATAGATAACTTAATAAAAGTGGTGCCATCTTGTTCATCAATATGACGAAAACTAACAAGCACAGGTGGCGCTACTTTTTACATTCACGTACCTATTTGAAAATTTTAATTGATCAAAAGAGGGGAAAAGGTATTCCCCAGTCATGGAGCCTATCTAGATATACTTAAAACCCCGAACAACTATATATATTACCAATCTCATCGAAATCGTTAGAGCCGTTTTAGAAAATTTTATATATAAATATACAAATATTGCTCGTTTAAGGGCTTATGAATTTAAATTGGTTTTACATGTGACAGGAGTAAAAAACTGTAACTCAATTTAAAAATGTAATATTAAACTACCGCCTTTTTAATTTCGCCCCAAAAATAAGCCATTAATACATAATG
>DVZN01000959.1:0-11186 GCA_018237365.1 Caria ino melicerta
AGCCTATCGCCACTTCGGGCACATTCCAATCCTGGGCAATGTCATGCTTACTCAGAATAATCTGAAAAACATTTTAAAAAAAGTTGTGCGACCTGGGAATTGAACCCGGGACCTAAGCGGCTAACGGTCTTAACAGGCAACAGCCGTACCGTTACACATAGGCGATGGAATATTAATAAAATAAAAATGAACTGTACTTTATTTCTTGTTTTGTGTGCAATAAAGCATTTAAATAAATACATATCGTGACTACCATATCCCCGAAGAGGTCAGCATAGATACAAATTTATACACCCACGATTAGCCGAGCCAAGGTAGCCGGTAAACTTACTTTAGCACGAGGCCTAACATCCACATCAACAACAGGCCTCCGATTGGCAACACACCATTACCACCTTTGGTGTCTATAGGCGTGAAGGTACTTTTTTTAAATACATAATATAATCAGCATATTGTACGACAAAGTTATTAAAGCGAGCGTAACCTATATATAGAATTTATTAATTAAGATCGTGTCAACCAATAGCGATACTTGTGACGACAGAATTTCAGTCAAAGCCTTTATACGAGAAAATGATACCAGCGACTTATGTTTCCCGAGTAGGGTTGGCAACGAAAATATTAGTTTTAGACAAAAGCGGTACATTCTTAATGGAATTCGGCAATATTGGGCTGAAAAGCAGTTCGTTCCACTAGTGATATTTAATTGATACATGCGACCATACAGCCCATGAAGTATGCAAGAATATATATTACTAGTATATATGTTATAAATAAATATCGTCACGCCCATATATCCTCAAAAAGGTAAGCAGAGGTACATACTAGTATGTACCCACGACTAACCGACGATATTTGGTCCCATGATGTGACGGGTGGCAAGTCCGTCGCCAATCGCGCACATATCCAATCCCAGGCAACGTTATGTTTTTCAGAAAAACTAAATAAAGATCTAAGCATACATAGGACAGACAGATGCGAAGCGACTTTTTTATACTATATAATGAGTTGGCAGTATTGAGCCTATTTTATGAGTAAATAAAACCTGAAGTGGTTTGATTTGCTCATAAAATTTATAATGGAGCTTTTATATTTTGCAAACATAGGGGAAGCTACAATCAGCAACTTGTATCATAATAAAATTATAGTATATTAATAACTCATTACCTCTAAGTAATGATGGACGTTTTTCAGCTAATCCTGGCACCATCAGTACATAAACATTTCCTCGTTTCTCGACTTCAACTTTGGACATGTTGAATTTCTGAAACGTAATACCTCTAGTAAAGTCTGCGAAACCGGCGCGTATATATGAAGAGAGTAATGAATGTGGAGGAAGTTAATCAAGTATGTAGGAGTTGTGACACTTGCAACTCAATACTCTCTGCCTATCCCGTAAGGGACTTGGGCTGAAGATATGTATGTATGTGTGAGTGTTGGATTGGATGTTTGTTGGTAGTTTAATTACAAAAATTGACCTATTACAACTGTTATAATAGGGTATTTTTTCCTCTTTTTTTTATTTTTTATTTTTTACATTTTTTGTTTTTTTTTTTACTTTTATTATTTGTGTGTTGCATGAGTATTCTTTTTTTGTGTGTTACTAAACGATTGTGTTGTTATTAAACGTTTTCTTTGTTGTAGTTCTTGAGGTCGGGGTATTAGAACGAGGATCCGTTGCCGTTATATCCTCAAGGTGGGGCACACAGCGTTTCCATGTACAACTTCAAGTGTACAGCAATTATACATATATATTCTATATAAATATATAAAATTGGAATGTCTGTAATATTAAAACAACCTCTTTTTACTAAATACATATGTATGTATACACGGTACATATACCAGAATATCATTTTTTTGCAATTTTTGTCTGTTTGTTCCAGGTAATCTTTGGAACAGCTGGACCGATTTTGACGGAACTTTTACTAGCAGATAGCCAATGTCATAGTAGGTGACTTAGGCTACATTTATTTACGAAAAAGAATTAGAGTTCTATACAAAAAAAAAACCAACGAGGATGAAGTCGCGGGTTTTAGCTAGTCAAGTGATAATAGCTGTGTATGAAAGTTTTCATAGACAGATTATTTGAAGTTATATTATAGTTTTTTTGGAGTAGAAAATAATATACTTCTCTTTTATGAAGTAGCGATGGCGGATAGACAATGTTAGTGACAGTAAACTTATGCTCGCCTCTTACAAGGCTGGCAGGAGGACCAAAATAAACTAAATGGTTTCAAGTACATATATAAAAATGTTCATAATCACCTTTAAATTTATCCTTGCAATACACTCTTCCCACCATAACAGGTGACGATAGTACATTATATAATTATTTTTTATGGGTCCATCTTTAAGCACTTGTCTGGAATATTTCAAAATATTAAAATATAAGCATTAAGTGACATTATTTCGATATTATTTAGATATCTAGGTTCAATAGTCTGTCGAACATAATATTATAAATAAAAATTATACAAATTGATCTAACACCAAAACCCAGAAATATGAATTGTTATATTCATCCATACCTTAACCCCTCCCTCCTATACACAGGGGGTTTCTACGCCCAGTAGTGGACTGCAACCGACTTAAGAACCAATGAATGAAAAAACAAGTTGATCAAACACCTGTCCCAGTCCTAGTCCCAGTCCAGAATTAAAGCCAAACCTCGTTGTTCCTCAACATGGTCAAAGTCAACTTTTGTTATCCCTTTTAAAGATAATCAGGATCTATTATTTCTACTGACATTTATATTGCGTAATCGGTGTCCGACGTGAGCTCACGAAGCTCTGAGTTTGGATTCCCAGATCAGGCAACTTGTTTTGAGTTTTTTCAGTTTTTCTGAAAATACGTAACATTGCCTGGTGTTGAATTTGTGCCCGATGCGACGATGCACTTGCCACCTGTCGGCTAATCGGAGGTGTATATACTAGTACCTCTGCCTATTATTTAAGGATAATAGGCGTGACGATACATATTTTTTAATAAAATATTAAACAGATTGGGAGATTACAACTGTTTGATATTGCTTACCATCACAACTTGATGTATATAACAGTCATGACATTCATTGTAATAAAAACATCACCACACTTGCCCTTTTTTATTATTTATTTAGATTTTGTGTGTTTGTTCTGGCTAAACTTAATAACGAATAAACCGATTCTTAAAAATTCTTTCACCATTGAATATCTAAGTAAATCATGAGTATCGTACATGTTTTATCAAAACCGATTCAGTAAAAGTGTATGAGTAAGTGAAACAGTCGGGAACTGCTAATATGAGTACAGCCGTTATTACCCTACGCCGTAAAAATAACTCAAAAATCATACCTTGTAGAAATAAAAAGCTGTCTCAATTGTTGAATCACTTCGGGTTGAAATTTCATTTGTGGCAATTTCTCTAATACATTTTCTTCCAGGCCAAGAGGGAAAAGTATTTTCAACAGCTTTGGAACTTTGTAATTAATCTGAGAAGATCTGAAAGAAAATAAATTATAGATTAAAAATAACGACATTTGAGGGGAAGGGACGAAAGTTGAACCGTTGGTAGAAACTGGCTAAAATGATTATAGGAAATAGGTAATGATGGCTTGCAGCCTAAATTATTTCGATTTCTTGTTAAATTAATCATAGCACAGCTTAAAGAAGAATGCTGGCGATTGTCTTAGGCTTCAACTGTGCACAAAATGCAGGGAACTACTATAGATCATACTGCTATTTATCTAGGCTCCAGATTGTTTGCTGCTGGTCAAGCTTATGTGGCTTTAAGCCGAGTTAATTCTTAACAGGTCTTGTAAGTACTTGACTGTTCCAAGTTGAATTTAATGCATCTTTGTAATGTTAATGCATTAAAAGAAATGAATAGAATAAAAAATGTTACAAATAACTGACTAGTGATTATACAACCAATTTATACATTATTTATTATTTACTAGCTGTTGCCCACGGCTCCGCTCGCTCGCGTTTTTGTTTTTAATCCTCTCGACTCCATTTGACTCAACTTTACTACACTCCACCCCGCCCCATGCAACCCGTCCCAACCACTAGCAACCCCGCCCTACCTGCCACTCCCTACCCCTATTCAACTCTCCCTAGCTCTCTCCTCCACTCTCCACTATCACGAGAAGTCCTAAATTAATTGGGATAAAAAGGAGTCTATAAATGGATATGGGTGGGGATTAGTGTGGATTCATAGGAGGGTTGGTGCTCAACTTCCCCATCAATCCCCACCAGACCCCCCAATCCCCACTAATCCCAACCCATCTTCAGGCCACACCGCACTAACTATCCCATCCTACACGCTACCCCACTCGTCCCCACCACGCCCATTCCCACCTCTCCTAATCCCATCTAACAAACAAAAAGTATAAATGAAATCAGACTATGTGTTAATGAATTATGGCCAATTTTACATTTTCTCTTTTTGCCAATCTCCCACGGGAACCCCTTATGTTAATGGGATAAAAAGTGGCATATAGCCTTTCTCGAAATATAAAGTATGCGCCAGCAAAATTTCGTTACGATCGGTCTAGTAAATTCGGCGTAAACTGTGGCCGGGGCCGGGATGACAGACAGACAGACAGACAGACAGACAGACAGACGAACATACAGACATTCTGAAAATCTCAAAATGTGTTCTACTGTCCATTTTTAGTCATCTGGACGATTTTTAAATATTTTCAATATACAGAATCTAATCTTCTACACTTTTATTATATGTATAGGCCATATGGAGTATCTATACATATAATAAAAGTATAGACAAAAGTTTAAAAATACATACACATGACATGTTGATGGGATAAAACGATCAGCTCTCGGCCAGGATTCATTGGTGTAAGGGTTTCGAATTCTTGTGTGGATGGACTCCATGTCTTGCACTTGTACTATCTATTTTAAAAAAATGAAATTGTAATTTTTATGTCAAAAAATAATTTTAAATACGTAATCGCATTATGAGTGTACAACCTGCCCAAATACCATAAGTATTATATAATACTTCTTTACCTTATATATTATTACTAATTGTAATACAAACAACTAAGCAATTTTTTGTTTTTATAACAACAAATAGACTAACAGATTCCTTGATTTTAAGAAATACACACCAATTGGTATATCCAAAGGTGACACATAGCGACAGAAATCAAAATCATCATTAACAGGAAAATGTACCAATTTGAACAAGCCACTGCGACACCCATTGCAACATTTAAAAATATTATAAACAATTTATTTAATAAATAAATATTTCTGGACAAATCACACATTATCTAACCTCAAATTAAGCAAATTATTTGCTTGTGTTATGGGTAACATTCTTATGTATATACTTAGTACTACATAAGTGTTTATAAAGTCCATCTAAGAACCATATGCATATATATAAATATGGTGTATGACTTTAATGACTAGCTCTTATGAATAATTACTACATGTATCGCAGAGGTTTCGCAAATTTGTGATCTCAAAAAGGATAATATAATAGCAGTTGACGAAGTAACCACCATTGGGTCACACATGCGCAATCACCAACTGCAAGTAAGACATTCTCGGGCCACATTAGGCATGTTAGGACAAAACATAATAGTGGAAAAACTAGTGACAATATGTAATGTTTGTTATCAGTTACCTTATGATGACACCTCTAAGCAGTATTATTTTAATACTGCTAGCTGTAAATGTTAACCAGCTGCTTTATTACGTATGCGATAAGGTCGTCTTTTCGAGTTTATAATTTATATTACCGAAATAATACTACACTAAAGCGTTACAGTAAGGTCCGAAACCAGAACTCTAAAACCAAGTAATCAAGGGGTAATTAATATTTCTGCTTTAATTTCTCTTCTCGCCTCTGTGGTCGAATGGTGTCGGTATCTGACTTTGACGCGAGAGGTCACGGGTTCAATTCCTGGGACGGGAAACTTGTTCTAAGTATGAGTTTTTTCTGTAAAACAACATTGTCTGGGATTGGATTTGTGCCCAATTGGCGACGGACTCGCCACCTGTCACATCATGAGACCTAATATTGTCGGCTAATCGTGGGTGCATACTAGTATGTACCTCTGCCTACCCTTTTGAGGATATATATATTCAAATAGGCAGGGGTAATTAATACCCCATGTAAACTTACTACTGTTCATAATAAAAGACTTACCATTTCCCTAATGACTATTAGGTTTTTGTTGGTGTTATTTTTACGGAATGTAAACATTATAGGCATTTCATATTGTCCAATATCACTAGCTTTAAATGTTATTTGTACCGCATTCTTAATTGAAGTTTCTGTAAAATAAAATAAATTACAGTGCAGCCACTTACAAAGAGTAATGTAGTTTACAACTTTATCTATTTTTTTACCTAACTGGAAATATATAATATATTATATGGAAAATAAAAGCGATGTACCCCTTTTTGATTAGGTACCCCTTTGCGTATGCTCACATACACATGTACGCATGCACACACACACACGTATCATCACTACATAGTATTAAAAAAATGTTTATATGTATAATACTAGCGTAAAATAATAGAGAAACACTGATAATTTTAGAGGTTTCTAATGTGATGCCTGTGAGACATTCTGTAGTATATTTTATGCACCCATGCGAAGCCATGGCATGTCGCTAGTAAAACAAATAAATCCTTACTTTATACCTTTATAAGTATGATGTTAATATGTGAAAAATGGCTATTAATGAAATGACTGATCAAATATAGTTCTGACTGTGCCAGTAAACAAACTGACAGGAGGTAAAAAAATGAATATTTAAATGTTATATTGTTTCTCCTTTTTAATATAAACTTGGGTAGGTACTTACTTTTCTCTAAAATATGAGCATCCTCTCCAAATTTGTAAGGATGATCACTCATAACAAATAATGGCTGTGGATGTGCCAAATGTATTCCAACAATCATGAAATGTTCATTTCTCATATCATTTGTAATGTCAAAAGAAAATGTGACCATTTGATTTGGTTGCACCTTAAAATTCCAGTAGTTTGGATGATTACACGTACTTGTCATAAATGTATAAAAATATCACAAATATACATTAATTTAATAGTGATTCAATAATGATGATGATCTTGAATGGTAATCTTGAAAACAAAAGATTAAGGTCTTTGCAAAAATACAAATCTTAGTTCATTTCAATTAGATTAAATTTAATATATGTAAATAAAAGTTAATTAGACAAATGATCATGAATTTATTATTATTTGGTTTGCAGATTAACTCTTAGACATTCCTTTTCAAGTTTTTTTTTAAATATTGTGCCTTATTTTTATTATAGTACATTTTTAAAGCTAGATTTTGAAAATAGTGTGAATAAACTTAAAAATAAAATAAGTGAATAGATACAATTCTTAATTGTATCTTACATTGTTTTCATGTATAACTCTAAAAGCACTTTTTTAGAACTATTTTTACAAAACCTTTCTGTATGTAGTCACAAAGTCTATAGTTTGTAATATCAAATATTTTATCACTTACATGAATTATAATTTTCGATGAGTCTGTATTTTCAATTTTTGCAACTGTAGCATCTTGCAGTTTGGAACTCTCAGCATTACATAAGATAATAATACCATCTCGATTTTTACGAAAGGTTCTCCTAATAATGAAAAAAATATCATTAGCAATATTAATTGGTATATATATATGTTGCAACCAAGTCATTAAAACATTGACATGTTTCAATGATTTGGTTGCAGGTCAAGGCTCCTAAACAGGTGTGTATGTATAAAAAGAGTAATGAATGTGGAGGAAGCTAGGTAAGTATGTATGAGTCGTGACACTTGGCACTCGAAACTCTTGGCCTACCACGTAAGGGATTTGGCGTGAAGATATGAATGTATGTAATTGCACAAATAGCCCTTTCAGTGAAGAAGAAGAACGCCTTGCAACCAAAGGTCTTAACGTCAATAAGGAGGGGCCATCCTTAAATTAAGGGCTAATGAAGTGTGACAAAGAGCAGGCGGTCATGTGATGTCATGTATAAAAATCTGAAATCATTACTAAATATACATCGTGTGATTGATCTATTAAGATATTTTACTTTACTAAAGGTTACTCTAATTTAAATTGAAACAGTTTGGGAAAAGTGATGATAAAATTAAACTACATAGACAATGAAAAATATATGATATCACACCGGAAGGGAGATAGATGACAAAGATGGGGGAGGGGTCAAAAAACCTTTGGGTTGTAGTCAATCAAAACCATTAGTATGTGAGATGGTATTCATTAAACTTCTCAAGAATCTCACATCAGTGTGGATGTCGTCTACTACAGTGTAGTCTCTGCGTAATCCTGCTTGCTCCATGGGCTGTTGTTCATCAAATTAGCCATCTATCAGTTTTAGTATTATCTCAGATAATGTTTTATAAATTTTAAACATTAGGCTTATGGGGCATTAATTTTCAATATCCTATTACCCTCTTTTTTTATTTAACATCATTAAACATTTCTATGAAGATATCGGTTTTACCTGCTTGATAATCTCATTCCATATACCATATAGTCCCAAAGCTTTGTTTGCGATCTGTGAATTTATGGCAATGTCCACCTCTTCTGGCAGTATCAAAAGGATATCTATATTGTCCGCCCGTTCGGTTTTGGTTTGTTCTGTATTTTTCTTGTACATATTCTTGAAGTACCTATATTGTGACAGTTTCCCATATATATTCTTTCTTTTACTTTTTTTTATATCTTCTTTTCCTTTTTTTTACCTTTATAATCCAATCTTTTGAATGAATTAGTCTTTTGTAGGCATTTTGTGTTCCACTGGTTTATTTTGGAAATTGCCTTTCCATTGTTTTCATTATATGCTGTTTCCTGTCATTTATTATGCTTTATTTAATGTGTTTGCCAATTTTAGAAATCTGTTTTGTTCAATTTTCTCAATTTCTTGCTTGGATAAGTGCACTTCTTTCTTTTCGTAATCTTATAGTATCATTATCAAATGGCTATTAAGTCAGCCTGTATTTTTTCTTTTACTTGCACTATTATTGGTTGTAGGCAAAATTGTTTCCTCTATAAAGGTTTATTTTTCCTGTTTACACATCTACTCCATCATAAGCATTCTCTGAATTTTTTTCCAATATATTAGCAATTTCTACCAGTTGGTAACTTCCTATCATTATACTTATTGGGCGGAGTTTTGGTCTTTGAGTTTTTGGGTTATTTTTTTTTTAATTCTGCTTATATGAGCCTGTGCTTTGTGCTAAAATTTAATTTATTTATGATACTAAAATATTGAAAATATTTAGTTCTGTTGCCCATTATGATAACAATTTGACTGAGACCGATAACTATCTGCTAGTACCCTGCTACCTTAGGGTATGCTGACAACAGCACAGTAACAGATAGATATATGACAGGTGCAAATGTTAGCAGGGATGATATACATTCTTGTCAATAGGAAATGGTTAGCTGTCTGATCTGAGTTTCTGAATGGGGAGATGCCAATCCGGTGACATTCAATGCTACCAAAACACAAGAGTGTCTGTTCTCCACTAAACGGAGCTCTTTCCACCTGGTTTCGACTTTCCGAGATGTACCTGCAGAAATAACTGACACCCTGTAGCTCCTCGAAGTTGAATTATCACCCAATCTTAACTTTGGGCTATACATCGAGTCTAAAGCAAAAACTGCAAGAAAAAAGCTAGGTATTTACTTTGATAGGTCAGGCAGTACTTCACTGCAGAACAGTTGCACATCATTTGTATCAAGCACAGGTGCAGTCTTGCATGGAGTATTGTTGCCACCATTGGGATGGATCGGCCAAATACCAACTGACTGCTTTGGACTCAGTAGAAAAACTAGCTAAGAGACTTATTGCTGACTCTGCTTTGATCAATGCTAAACTGCAGAGCCTTAAATACAGGCGCAGGGCAGCTCGTTTGTCGTCTTCTACAGAATACATTTCAGTGAGTGTGAGAAACAATTACATGATCTAATTCAGTCAGCCCCGTTCCACGTCCAGGATACAAGGAGTGGGCGATCATTCCACGCTTATGTTGTCAATGTTCCACCTATCCGCACAAAGCAATTTAGCTCATCTTTTCTAATGCAAACGCAGAAGGAGTAGAATTTACTGCTTGTGAGTGTATTTCCAGAAAATTATAACCTAGGCGTCTTTTAGAGCCCGAGTGAATAGGCTGTTTCTAGGCAGGCATCTTTGACCGCATTGTCTCTTAACATCAGGTGAGATGGCAGTCAAATGCTTGCCAATTATTAATAATAATAAAAAATGTTTTTGTTTCTCCATCAGGAGACAGCAATGTCCACATTGCTTTTGTATTCTTTTTGAACAGTGTTTAGTAATATTAAATTGTTTTCTTGTGGAAAGTTCTGTCCATTTTTGCTCCTCTTTTAAAAGTAATGAATTTAGAGTTATAATAAAACTTTGCTTTGTAAAATAATGAAAAGGATCATGACTGACATGATCTTTATTTTTTTTATATGAAAGGAGGCTAACGGGCAAAGAGGGTCACCTGTGGTAAGTGATCACGGCCACCCACAAACATCTACAATACAAGAGGTCTCACAGATGTATTACCGACCTTTTAGGGATGAGTATGACCTTTTCTTGAACGTTCCCAAATCGTATCCATATGAGGCAAAAAATGTCTTCAGAATCATACAGTAGAGGAGTGCCACATATTTAGGCGATGCACATGGAACTCTACACTCAGACGCGATGTCCTGTGATGAAACTCAGCTGCAGGAATGAAAACCAAATAGTTCCTCAGAGCATTCATTTCCCATGGTAAATGCGGTAGAAAACACTGAGTGAACCAATGTCTCTACACAAAGCTTAAGTAAAGTCTATCGGAAAGTATCTGGTCGCCGACAATTCAAGCTGCTCTTCATGGATAAGGTCAATGTCTTCATGGACAAGAGCGGATATTGAGGAGATAGGGAAAAAATAACTTATTGACTATGTAAAATAAAGAATCTTATGTACTTATTGTCTTTGTAGTCTTGCAAAATCTCGTTGCATATATGTTTAGGAGTCGCTTCATGCTGCACATCTCCATTTTCATCATAGTACTCATCAACATCTCCACACACTGAACAGTACATTTTATCTGAAAATAAATTCTTAACTATTTAAAATAATATGGGTTTTATTTAAAACTCTTCAAAACAATTATGTATGCCAAAAAAATC
>DVZN01000960.1:0-11180 GCA_018237365.1 Caria ino melicerta
CTAACTTCTCGGCCACAAGGTAGCGACAAAGTTTGACCGTCTCGCTGGCCGAGTGGTAGGTGGTAGCGTTGTTAGCGGCCTTACCACGTCGACGAATAGCTAGGCTCGGGTTCGATTCCCATTCGAGGCGGACGTTTGTGTGATGAAAATTGACGTTCGCATTTCTGGGTCTGGGTGTTTATTAAATTTATTCTGGTATTTATATATGTACTAATATGTATAATATCGTTGACTAGCACCCATAACACAAGCAATAATTTACTGACTTTGGGGTTAGTTAGTTAGTGTGATTCATCAAAAAAGTAACACCTACGCTGTTTATAGGCGACGGTTATCTCAGTAGAGTCTGTTTGTTCGTCATATTTTTATTTAATCCTCGTTGGTGAATTCCACATTACGTAAACACTTCGTACTTCTTACTACACCTTTGTAGAACCACCAGCGTTGGTGTTTCTGAAACAATGTGTCTCTAGGACCTTTAATAAAATGAGAAGAAGGTGGTAGAGTTTTGCAGCGGCTCGTCCGGTTTGGTGCTATCGCCTTACTTATTCCTGAAGCCATAACGTCAGTGCTTGTCATTGCCGTGTGTGAAGGGTAAGGTAATTGATAAAATTACTTCTGGACGAGGCCTTACACCATTAATGTTACGGCACCATAGATGTTAATGCCATTAATGGTAATAACCACTATGGTGCCCATAGACGGCGTATGTTTCTTACCATCAGGGAATCCGCCTGCTTGTTTGTCTTCCAATATTATAAAAAAATGTTAGCATTAATTTTTAGTATCACATCAGGTAAATGACGTTTTATGTATTTCTATAATCGATGTTGTGTCGCATGTCGCAGCACTCTAAGCAACGATTTAAGAATTGATGACTTAGTGTTGTCACATAATGTATCGGTACTCCTACTCAAATTGAAGTTTAAATATTTTAAAACCCTGACGTTAAAACCACGGTAAAGTCATTACTTTATACGGTGGATTGCATTTTTAAATTTTATACATTTAATTTGTTTATAAGATTAATATTTTGGTACATAAGATAAATGGGCCGTTTCCAAAAATCGAGGAAGATTTATCGATAATAATTAGCTTGTTGGTTGACACAGCGAACTAATTAACTAGCTTCGAAGCTAGTTACTTCTAGTTTATTAAATGTATATGGATCATACAAAAAATATGAGAAAAAAATGAGGCCCTTTTTTTGAATATTAAAAGTTGATCAGGGTAAATTTGTATGTAAAATTAAAATAAAATAAACAAAATTCGGGTTTTTTATATATTTAGAACAAGAAATGTATAGTTACAACCATTGAGGATATTAAATATCATATTGTAAAAACTATTGTATAAAGTGAAGAGAATGTGACAATTTTAATTATTTTTTATTCAATTATAATTAATTCCAATAAATTAATAATTATAGACACATAAATTACGTGAAAATATTAATTAAATTACTTAAAACAGCCAAGTAACTACGGATGTAAATATTTGGTTAATAATGCCTTATTTTTAGGAATGAGTATTTTCAAAAATTTCTATACCGAACTCCAAAGTAAGAACGGCAAAACACAATTTTCCAAAATACAACTTTTAAAGCCTTATTTTGGAAAATCGTTGGCTTACAAAATATTGGGAACAACATTTAAATCTAAGACGACACTAAAACTGACTTGGGAATATTTGGCCATCTAACGAGCTGTCATATTTATTATTGAACTACGTGTTTTGATTGAAAAAAATAAGCTTGCACAATGTAATTACTATTTCTGTTTTTAACTGAATATGCCTAAATGATAAACTCTTTATTTACAATATTTTGAATGTGTATATCGAAAGTTAAAGCTTTTATGAAAATAAATTTTGTTTATAAAAGTTATTGTAAGCAATATTCAAAAATGTAAAAAATGTACAATTTAATACCTAAAGAGCTCATTTAGATCTAGATCAAAGCTATATTATGCTCGAAGCTTGCTATGTATGACACCCCGTTAGGACATGGCGTAAACATCATATCTTTACAACAGATTTTTCATTCGCAGGTTTAGTCTCGATCTGATTTCCACTACTATTTCTTGTGCAAATTAAATTTCTTCACAAAAGCTATAATGAAGTAGAGGTAATCGTTTAAACAGACACAATAAGAATATAGAAATACCTAATTCTTAGGTAAAGAACAACGCATTTGCACAATCCATGCAGGCTATCAGAATACAATTGCTTTTTAGTTTCGCGTGCATAGATTGTGATGCACTTGTTACACATATCAACTAAATCTGTTAATACGACCAACACAGACACCTACTTCTTAATTTTAATTAATAAATAGAAAAACGAAACAGTAAAGTGAATTTTAAATACCGGAAGATCTTTTTTTTGAACGTTTTATAAAATACGTATTTTGTATCAAAGTGAAGTCAGCGGGCTTAATAGGAAATCTGCTGACAGCTCTATTCGATTTTCACTATAAATATGATTGCTTTTAGTACTTAAACCTCAAGTCGGTAAAATACTTATACAATACTTTTTTGAGATTCTTAATTTTATCTTACGATGCATTTGTCTAATTATTCGCTAGCCTTACACAATTTGGAAGTTGGGGTTGAAACAACACCTTTGCAACCTTTATTTATGGTCTTGGGGAGTATGAATGATTACTACTAATATCGGGTATCACAATCTACGCTGCATTCTGAAAGTTTGTTCCCATTACATTTATGACTTTGAACCTGCTTTTTTATTTACATTTTAGGCTCAACTTTGGCGGACTGTAATATTTCTATAATAAGAATATGTAATTATTAGTCACTCTTTTCGATTTATTTTATAAAATACTATTGAAATCTGGGGCGACAGACGAACTACCTAACAGTTATAATTTTAATTATACGTAATGAGAACAAACCGTAATACAGTTAAAGAGGAATCAACACCGAAAATAACCTAATAAATAGACAGTGAAATTGATATTACATGATATTTTTTATTTTAAATTCGAATCTATTCGATAGTAAATTCAAAGCAGTTCCAATGCCTGTTTATTTACGTATTTATTGCAATCTTTTAACTACTGAAGATAATCAGTACTTTATTATTTAAATTATCGTCCAGTTGTAATTTTCACTGTCTATAGTTTGTGGATTCACATATTGAGTAAGTGAACATGAAAAATGTATTCAGCTTAATTCCATGAGAACCTTGTTCTATTACAAGCTGTAAAGGGTTGACCAGGTCATTGTTTAGTTAGTTCAAATACTCATTACGGGAAAACGTGAACGCGGACACATGTATTTTGAATTAATTCAGTTATGACTGATGTAGAGAATTTTGATTTGAGTGTTTGTAGGAAATTTGCTACCGTATGCACCCACGATGAGAATGATAAGTCAAAGGGAGGGACAACTTGGCTTGGCAATGGTTGTTCATTGTAAAACTATTTTATAGGCGTATTCCTAAGCTAATCACTAGAGAAACGGATCCAAAAGGCAAGGAAGTACACAATGAGCAAAGTTATTGTTTCAGTAATAATTTTACAATGACGCAGCCATACCAATAGAGTAGGTGTTGTGCAATGCATTCACTGTTTACTAGCATTTTGAAATATGTAATATAACACATTTAGTCGATGTCTCGAGAAGTCTTGAATCGGAAATATTTCAATCGATCAATGTTGTGTCCCAACACTAGTTGTGACAATTGTTGAGCATTGACTAGAGCTGTCACATCAAGTGTCGGTATACAAGTTGAAATTAAAATATTTTCAACCCCTGACGTTAAACTTATGCATTATTGCCTATGGAAGATTTCTTTTCTTCAATTTGTGTCTTACCTAGAGGAATAACGTACGACTCGGCCATTTATTGTATTTTGTGCTTATGTCCGAGGCTAAGGTCATTCCATATCACCTATACACCATGATTAAGCTTACGAAAACGCTACTAGCATTTTCCATAACTATTTTGGACAGTCAACGGTTTATAATATCATCGGAATCAATTGATTTACTTATTACATATGGGCCATTAACCTTGTTTGTACGACAGAGTGCACGATTCACAGAACGATAGTAGAAATGTAATCTGAGTGAAATGGAACGCGCCTCACAACTCTCACGGAATGCAACTTGACAGCTGTCACACGCCAAACGTCAAAAAAGCGCGCAAACTCACATCGCATTTCTACCGAATACAGAATCCACCATTCTGTGATACCACTTATTATCATACTTTATTAATAAAACATTTCACTCCTCGTGTATTTTTATTATTTTTGCTAATTTCACAGCCTCAAAGTCAATTAGCCTATGCATTAGAGTATTGTTTCGGGATTGCCAATAATTACGTTTATTTTTTAATTATTTTTTAATTTCATTAAAAAATGCATCAAAACACCTTTCAAAAAGTATCCGTTATGCTATTGATAATAGGTCTGTCCACGTCATGTCGGAGCTCGTTATTCTGTGACTGTTCTATCCACAACCCCATAGGACTAGTTTTGTAGATAACCTGATAGTCATGATCGATATTTCCATCTCTATCTACACAGCTAATATCTTCTCACTGACAAAACATTGCCCTAAATTACGATGATATCTAACAACCGCAACAATCAGTAGCCTATATCGACATCGATATTAATATCGACCATCACTATGTTACATTCTACATAAGTCCACAATATTACGTGGCGATTTTCCGGCACAAATATTTTTTATACTGCCTAGATTTTCCGGAAATCGGTAGGCATATGTTATGTGACAGACAGATTAGTAGAACATTTTGCAAGTTAACCGCTTATATCTATGAAGATATGAATTACAGTATATTAAAATACATATAAAAATATTACGTTAATATTGTAGCATACCTACTCGTGTTATGGTTTAAAAATTCACAATTTATTCATTATTGCTTTTTCAGTTACTTTTTATTATACAAAAAGGCGTGAGCCTATATTGAGCACTATTATTAATTTACCATTAATTTATATTAATTTCGAAATAGGGGCAACGCGCAAAACATTCTACTAATCGTAGACAGTTTCATTATCAAAACCCTAACCAACATTTCGCTCCAAAATATTTGCATTTCACATTTATTATTATCTAAAAAGTCGATGAGTTTTCATTACAATACTTTGGTGTTATTGTTTTCGATTCAAACGTACAAAAAATGCGAAAAAAACATCAAACAATCGGTACTATAACACAATATTTCAATAAATCGATTAATTGCCCGATATATTTCCCTAATAAATAAATCAATTACAGTTACTTCACCTATTTGCAAATTTTGAATACAAAATTAATTAAATACACACATACACATGAAACACATACACTAAATGAATAAGAGATATTCTAAGAACAAAGAATAATTATTAAAAATTATTTTTACATCAACATTTAATCGACTCGAAATAAATAAAATTCCATCCAGAATGTTGACTAGTTGAATGGTGAGTCGATAAACACAATACAACAACCATATTAACCTAAGAGAATACTTATTATAGATAGTTTGCAAAACTTGTGCATTACACTTCGTCCACTCGCTTCCTCATCTATATAATAATTAATTAGAAGAGCGCCACATAAGATGACATTAATTTCTTTCCCTTGTACACCACACCTTACTGGTAGGAAATGCTGAGATTAATATCATCAAACGGTAGCTCTTGTTTACATCAAACATTAAAGTGATAGCAAATGATTTATTTAAGATCATCTGCCATCGTAAAGGTAACTCACGAATTCGCCTAAAGTAATACACCTATTAAAACATATTAAGACTAAATTGGAATGTTAAGCATATCAGATATTATTAAATTAAGCAATGTCAAAGAAATTGAAATATTTTCCGTTTGAAAAACCGAAGTTTACAATAAATAGTAAACAAACGCGGCGCCTTCGCACTTATGACGTAATGTCTACCAACATCTCTTCGAGTCAATTGTTTAATATATTTTTATTAAATTACTGGCTATCAGTTATTGCACGTTTTACATTTATAATAAATATATAAATACTTGTAAATTTAAATCTCCATCTTTGGTATGTAATGAGTACCTATTAATATTTGAAATGTTACAAAACTGTCTTTACATATAAGTATATATTTTTTTTACAAAATCGTAGGGTCGTTAGGACGGCACGATATTAAATCTATTCAAGTTCGATGTTTCTTAGGTCTTTTTCGGGTTGAAAGTGGTTGTGGCGTGTCAAACGCGAGCGTTCTATTTTATATATATTTTAACAACGTTTCTATTTACAAATTTTCATTTAAACTAAGACAATTAAAGCCTACTTCGAATAGACGCAGGGTCGCATCCATACATTATTATTACCAGGTACCGATCATAATATGTTTAGACATCGATTTTCTTATTTCCGAAACGATATCGTTAGACTACTACGCACCATAGTTCCGCGATCGGAGAACGCTCGTCACCCGCGCGGCCCGCCCGATTCCCTCCTCGCCGGCGGCGGAGCGGAAGGGGATCCCACCCCAGTTTTCCACCCCTCCCTTGCCCAGGAAAGCTGAATCGATTTTCCCCATCTTCCGATAACGCGCAATCCCTGCCACCGCACCATCGTAATCTGTTTTTAGTCATCTCAAAATGTTTCTCAAAAACTATCCTAGCCCCATTTGTGACGCCGTCTTTCTCAGGCAATTAGTACCTTTATTATCTATGCGATACGAACTATATTCGTAAATCATTCAACGCCATTTCCCCGAGATCTCTCAAGATTTATTTTTTAAAATTTTATCAAAACCTATCACAGTTTTTGATTAGTTTCCTTCCTTAATTATATTAATATAAGATTTAAATATACGTATAGATAATATATAATTTTCCAATCTTTAACAATAACTATTTTATTTGGATCAAGTGCCTCTCATCGTAGAGGCTTTGGCCGGTCGATTAGCTTACTGTACGTGTAAATGATGAGCGATAAAGACGAAGAACGTCGATGTATTTGGCAAATATCGATTGTGCCGGCCTCGTGCCCAACACTAGCCAGATATGATGCCCTCCGCGAAGAAACGTCAGGCTTTATTGCTAATTTATAATCGAAAACTATTTCTCGATAACCACAACCTTTCATAAGCGAGTTGATTCCTCTAGTTATTGACTATTAATATGTCTGGTTGTTAGCATTTGATGCTTGTCTTATTTTATTATTGCGTGCTCCATTCCTCCATTCAGCAGCCGCCATTTCATCCGGACATGCGCACTAGGGTTCAGCCATTTTGATTTCCGTAACACTTAACCCAGTTCGACGAGAAAATGGCGAGGACCGAACAAAGAAGTTCAATGAGCCTGTCATTTACATATATAATTAATGTACAAAAGTGCCCGTACGGGTCGTCTAGTCGGGAAGACACAATCTGATCAGGTCCTTTGTGTCGTAGCTTCCGCCGATTTAGGTATTATTCTATGTATGGGTGCGCACCTGATGTGCCGTCCTAGCGTCCAGCTAGGCCGTGTCCTGGACGACTTAGATCGTCTTTATTTTGTTCGTCTTGAAACTGACCTGCAGTACTCTGTTCCCGAGCGTATATCCATTCAGGGACTGGATGGCGACGACGGCTTCGTCGTAATTCGTCATTGTGATGAATCCATACCCCTTACACTTGTTGGTTTGCAGGTCACGAATCACCTTCACACTCTGGACGGCGCCAAATGGCCCGAATAGCTGCCAAAGTACATTCTCCTCGGTCTCTGGAGCTAAATTGTAAACAAATATGCACCATTCGGAGCCGACGGCACCTGGTAGCACGCCGCCGAGCAGCTCGCCGGCGAGAGGGCTGTAGCGCTGTAGACCTTTATTAATAGCTAGGAGTGACTTGCCTGAGCTGAATCTGCCGAGTGGAGCCGGGAACCGCAGTGCCGCTGGTAAGTAAGCAGCTAGCGGGGCGAGCGCCTTCCCATTGTTACTGGGGTTGTTCGCGAACTTCACTGTAATAGGTTCCGTAGCTCCTTTAGGCACTGTACCGTTTAACTCTTGGATAGCCCTTTCCGCCTCCACGCGTTGATCGAAGCGGATGAATCCAACTCCTTTTGAAAGCCCCTGCTCTCCACCGGTAAACGGCCGCCCACCAGAATTTTCACACAGAATCCTCGACGTAATAATACGGCCATAGGGACTGAACAATCTCTCCAATTCTTGTTGAGTCATTGTTTTAGGCAGTCCCGAGACGTACAAATTCGCACCTTTGATAGCTTCGCTGCTCGGGCGCGCGTAGGAGACCTTAATTGTTTTGTTCTGCAATCGAAGTCCGTTGAGTGTAGCGATTGCCTTCTCAGCATCTTCAGGGCGGTGGTAGTTGACAAACGCGTATCCTAAGCTCTGTCCGCCTCCGTGTAGTGCGTGGTTCAACGCATCAGGGAATGCGGCTCCCTTGTTCCGTATAAGCTTACAGGACTCGACTTCACCGATACTAGAGAAAAGACTGCGTATTTCCTCTTGTGTCATGCTCTGGGGTAAATAATTGATGATCAAATTGGTCTTGGACTCCTCGCCGGACCCATTTTGCTGTTCACCGTCGCCTTTCGACATGGTGGCTTAAATCATAAACGTAAAGAACGAAAGGGAACTAAAACGCGGCAAAATAAAATACGGCACGTCCGATTTGGCGGCCCGCGCGAACGATTATGCGAGGGTGCTGGGCTGGCATGGGGTGCGCGCATGTCTCCGAGTATCGACCGCTCCTTACATAACCCGGTTCGTTCACCCCTCCGGTTGGTATACTGTCCGAAAAAACCAGATACACAGCCATCGATCCTCACCCGGGAATGAGCTGAGCGGCACTGGGAATTTTCGACCTTATACGCAGCGACGACCTAAAAACTCTTTCATTTCCAAACTTATTACTAATGTTATCTCACAATAGTCAGATTATATTAGTTTTGTTTTTTTTATTTGAAATGAGAAGTTATTACACCACTAATTTAGATTTAGATAAATTATTTATCTTAGTGATTTTTAATTAATTAATGATCTAAAAAGATGTAGGTAACATATTTTCAATTAATACAAAGCTTTTAATAAAACAATTAAATTGATTTAGTTTTTAATCCCTACATCGTGTAACTCAGTAGTTATATAATTCATGATCATTTCTTTAAACTTAATGCGGCAATAAAACTTTTCTAAAGCCCTTTGTTCTCCTTTGTGTTCCGAATTGAGTTTAACAAAGATGTAAAATTTAGCAATATTGGTTTCAATGTGATATTATTGTTAAAAAGCTATTAATTCGCCGAGGACTGAACCGATTTTAATAACACGTAGAATATATAATTGCTAAATAAGTAAAGAACTTAGTTGTACAATAGTGAAAAAGAAATCAAATCCAGGTTCATTAGTTTCGAATTTATCCTCTATAAACAAAATAAAATCAAATAATTTGTCTTTATTAGATGTACATACTAATATGAACCTACATATGTAGTTTGTTTGTTATACTAGGTAAATTTAAAAATCAATCTTCAAAAATTTGTAAAATATCACCATACGTCTTCAATTTTTAAACTTAAATTGAAAAGTGGTTCTGTTACTTTAATAAGTTACTCAAATATTTTTTCTTTCTTGTATTTTTCGTTTTATGGCAATGTAGAAATAAAATTTATTTTTAGCTAAACACGGAAAATCAAAAATACAAACACGGAAAGCTTATATACAATTATAAAAAAAATATAGTAGTGTATAAAGTGCGTATAGTATAGTAAAGTAAATATTTTATTCTAGTAGTACCAACGTAGAAACGATTAGATTAAGGGCGACCTTCCCAAATCATTTTTCAATTTTCCCTGGGACTTGGATATTTACAAGAGGTGGCTTAACGAATACCAGGGTTGTGTCACTCCGCTGTTTAGGTATATTCGCCGCCCAGCCTATTGCAGTAGGCTAACGCAAATGATTGCCACTTGCCGATCGGCTGTCGATATGCACGCATCATAATAGCCGCAGAAATTTATTAATTACGCGGTATTTTACTGTGTGTGTATTTCTAAAAACAATAACTTCCACCAAATCATATTTTAATCCATTTAAAAGATACTGTTAACGGGTGTTTAGATAAATGAAAGAACAATGAATATATAGTAACACTTTTTCACATTCCAAATTATATTTAACCATATTATTGTTCTTATATTTTCAACTATTTGAATTTATTAGTAAAAAATAATAAATCACAATACCCGAAGCTCGCTCGCAAGTGACAATCCTTTCTAGTCTGACTCCAATATAGCCCTTCAACGCAATGTAAACGTTAAGCCTACGGTTTAAGTATCAATTTTACTTGCATTCATATCATTTATATATCAGCTAGCAAATTTATACCTAAACTTGCGTTTTGTTAAGGAGTGAGAGTTCTGCACGTTAGTACTATTACCTATTCTGTGCGAATACTTATTGTAGCGGCCGAGAATTTTAAATCTTATGGTCTATTGGTAGCCAGGTAGTCCGTCTGCTCGTATACCAGATGATACAATAAATATCTTCAGGCCCATTATTTAATCAACGATATTAGGTCCCAAACGTGACAGGTATTGGCCTCTGAGGTCGAGTGTAGTCTGTATCCAACTTAGTCGTAATAGGTCCCGGGATCGATTCCCGGGTTGGGCAACTTGTTCTAGGAGTTATTTCAGTTTTTCTGAAAAAGTTACGTTGCCTAGATTAGATTTGTGCCCGATATAGCGACGGACGAACCCGGGATTTCATGAGTCAAAGTCGGACATCGACTCCACTCGACCACAGAGGCGATTTTATAACAATTTTATAATATATACATTCTGCCAAATTTTCATTTTCAGACCATTAGCACAGCGTCCTGACCTCGTGCGTCAAAGTCGATACCGACACCACTCGGCCATAGAGGCGATGAAAAATTAAATATACAGTCAGATACCACGAATTTATTTAATAGTACTTACAGAATACGTTACAGAAATGGCCGTAGTTCCACGTGCCAAATACCTTCGCCAAGGAAAATAACGGAGCAATAAAATGTAGTGCTTACTCTTACGTAAGTTTTGTTTACGTTATAGTTTTACGTAATGGTTCAACTTGCTTGAATTTCTACGGCAAAGGGCAGCGAACAAACTGTTTTTATAATGATAAAATTGACTTACAAACTTATGAAGTTAGAAGAATAAAATTCTTAAGC
>DVZN01000961.1:0-11179 GCA_018237365.1 Caria ino melicerta
TTGTTAACAAACCCGACTATGCATCTTTTAGGTATTTGACCAAGAAATATATTGTCAAGGGATTTGCCCTGGACCCCTGCAGGTATTGTTAAAACTTTAACCTCAGCTCGAGTAATAGGATACTTTGCCGTAGTTGACGCTAGCACTTTTTGATGTGCTAGCAAAACTGATGGATTTATTCGAGTTTTACGAACAATGAGAGTTGCATCTGTAATACATACTTTCAATTTTAAATCATTAGAAGAAGCCACCAAGTTAAATGTTTCTCTAGACCGTACTAATTTCACAGCCATATCAACACCATTGATTAGGAATTTTTCTTGATTAAATAGGTCACCATGTAAGTGTCCAATCATTTCTATTTCTTTACTTTCACTTGCGAGTTCTTGACGTTTTATAAACCCCTTATTATTCTCATCAACACAATCCATTCTTCCATTAGTATCTTCGTACCAAAGACTACATGAAAGATGAGAATTCTTAGCTGCTGGTCCGTAGTTTAATAGAGTTTCAATATAAGCACGATATGCATAAGTATTGTTTGGGGGTGAAACAAGTTTTTGGTTTAAATAAACGTCAAGTTGGTTGAAAAGAGAATGCAACCAGTTATTCACAGGAGCAATTAACGCAGATGTAGATAGTTTTGAAGAGTCCTGATTTAGGATTTTTGCTTTTATATGAATCATTGTATGTGACAGATCCACGTAGTCATCGCCTGCACCAGGTACTTGAAATTCTATAGGTCCATCATCAGCGAGGGAGGAAATGGGTTTGTAATGTATCCATGTTCCACTTTCTATACTGGTTTGCGTAGATGGCAAAGCAAATAAATCTAATTCTGATTTAACACACTCACATGAATGATTATGTAAAAAAGACATTTTTTAAGAAAATATGTCCTTAATTTTTAAATTACTACGGGGAATTTTTTTAACTGCTTTCAGCTTAACAACCGATGGTGAAATGAACGTAGAATGGCGTTTCTTCTTTGTTATATATCCTGATCCGGACATGTTCAAACGATCAATTTTAGAATCTGCTTTTCTTTTCAAATTTGTACTAGCCTCTTTAAGACGAGATTTGATTGATTCTTCCAGAGGGCGAGAACTGATCATATCAGACAAAAGACCTACTCCAGTATTTAAAGCTTCTTTACCAATTACTCGAGCTCCACTGGAAAGTAATGGTAGCACTGATCGAAACAACCCTCCTAAAAAACTACCAATACCATGTCCTTGCTGATAAGGAACTCCTTTATAAATTACCCCTATTCCAGATCCTGCCTGATGTGAATAATAATGTTCATAAGGACAAGACATCCTATTTATTTGATTGTGCATTATTCGATCTTCCTAAAATGTAGTTTAACACACACGGTTCCAAACTGGAATGGTATTTTTTGTCCTGTGCTTGTTCTTATATCTATTTCAATTGTATCAAACTCTCTTCGCATAACAGGTAAGTAGTGAGGTGGAGAGAATACATGCATTTTATTCGCGCCGTAGATATATTTAGATGGATCCAATGGTATTATTCTTAATAATGGAGTCATAACATCTCCAACAATTTGTGGTTCAATTATATCACAATATACAAATAATTGTGGTGCCAAACCCAAATGTAAATTAGCTGGACATTTTCCGAATCCTTTTTCAACAAGATTTCTGTATGGTTCAAATCCAAGTTGTAGTGATAATTGTGGTGACAACGTGAGTGATTTTATAGATTCATCCATTATAGTTGCGTTAACAAATTTGGATAGTTCATCATACCGAAATCTTATTTTTTCTTTTATATTATTTAATGCAGTTAATATATGATTGATATTATCATAATTGGTGGCCGGAATATGACTCTTGTAGTAGACTGTTGAAGGTTTATCTTCATGAGGCATTTTCATTAGTTTCGTAACATAAACAATATTTTCATGTTCCTGAACAGTAAACATTGTACATGGATACTGAAACTCTACAATACCAACGTTCCACAGTCCTTCAAGTATAATAGGCTTTGGAAGTTTTGTTGAAAATCGGGTTGTTTTATTGTCGGGATAATATTCCATTGAGCTATTGCTGAGTAACGTTAAATAAAAACTTTCCTTCATATTTGATTTAAATTGGATGATAAAACCCAACTATTAAATTTATCGGGGTAACCTTTCCACTTGACTAACACTTCTTTTCTGCTACCTTTGCCACGAGAACGTAGTATTTTATCTATTTTATAACTACACGTTGGGTCATAAGTCACTTTTTGTAGTTCTTTTTCATAAAATGTTCCAACGATTGGTTCATTCTGTAGATCGGTCAATGTATATACTATCCATGGGAATCTATCTATTACTGATGATACTATGAATATTTCATCACTCCAGTTTGATTCATACCCTTTTTGAAAAATATGTTTGTGTTTTGTTATTCTTACATGATCTCCCACACTAAAATTTGGTAACGAACTTCCTATACTATTATTGACATTTTTTTTATCATACAAATTATTCCATACAGTCTTTATATTACTGAAGTTGACATCACTTGGAGACATTTTAATACTAGAGTGATAATCATGGTTATATGCGTACATCAAATCTTGGAGAATGTCTATGTATTTGTAAGTATTCTTGTGCGTAAAGTATCGCCACATTTTCATTTTTAATGTTCTCTGAAATCTTTCTACAATACTAGCTTTAATGTCGGGATTGTTTGTTGTATAGTAATTGATTTGTTTACTTTTTAAATATTTCTGTACGTCTTTTGAAACAAACTCGGTTCCTTTATCGGATTGTATATGAGTAGGGGTAGCATTAGCTTCATTAAATATACTTTCAAAACATTGTTTAACTGTTTCAGAATTTTTATGTTTCATTGGTCTCGCATATGCATACTTAGAAAAAACATCTATTACGCAGAGGATGTAGTTATGCCCGTCATTAAATTCTGAATAACTCCTCATGTCACTCAAATCAGCTTGCCAAAGCTCATTAAAATTAGATAAAATATATTTATTTCTAGGGAATATTTTGCGCACAGGTCTATGAAGTGTATATGTTTCTTGTGATTGTAGCCATTTTTTGACATCATCTTTATTCATTTTACCTTTCATTGCTTTAGTTAATTTGTTTATACTACTATAACCAGCAGGATTAGAAACATCATAATATATTTCGTTAATAAATTTTATTGGATCTAATACGGAGTCCATTTTTCCCAATCCTGTTTTTTTCGTATTTTCTTGACGTATTTTTCACTATTAGCAGGACTTAAATATTCTTCATCAGTCGAAATCTCACCCAGATCTTTCAACATCAGTTTTTGTATATACTTGACACGGTTTGGATTACCCAGGTAAGTAAGTGGTATTTTAATATCTTTTAAGGCTCGGGCGAATTTTTCCCAACCAATCGGGTCAGGTCGTTTTAAAGGTCGCAATAAATCATTTACCAAGTCTACAATATTACTTCCTGGCACTTTGACATTGTCTATTATTATTGTACCATCATGGTCCCATGATATTTTGTTTTTGCTTAGAGAAATCGAGTTCAATAGCGATTCGCCATTCTTAGCATAAGTTTTTGGTATGAGATTTAAGATATGATTCGTTGAGTAAAGAGAGTTACTATCATGAGCAGTGATCGTTTGCCTTTCTTCTTCGGTCAATGTATGAATTGTGACTGGATCTGAAGGCTGAGGTTCACTTTTTATATTTGTATCAGAGACATTCAAGTCTTGAGATATTATAGGTAGTTCAATAGGCCGTCGATTTTCTTCATTAAAATGTAAATATCGTTGTAATATTTGTAAATATAAAATACTTTTCTTTCTATCATCAATAGTGCTGTTTAAGATTTTTTTCATTTCATCGTCCAATCTAGATGTAGGATTATCAGTATTATTGTTTTGATTCAATTTTTCTATTAGACTAGGTTCAATGAGTAACATCTTCTTAGCATGTTCCATAGCTATTTATGTTAGGGAACTAAATAATTTACCCAATATTGAACCTAATATTATGGGTAAAAATGCACCACCAGATTGCACAATGATATTTTTTCTAACTTTGTCAGATCCTTTTCGAACTAACTTACGAAGTATAGATTTAAATTTTTTCAATTTAGTTCTATTTTTTTCTTCGACTGGAACTTTACCCTGCAAAATGTTGTGAATGCATTCACAGATACAATTAATTTCCTCTTTATCACAGGATTTTAATAAAGCTTTTCTATATTTTGGTTTTAGTTTGTGAAGTGCCAATAGTAAGTCTTTATGCGTCTTTAGACGTCGCGACATTATTTATAAATGATAGGAATTTGTTGATTCTTGTTATATTTAAACCCCTTTGTTGGTACATACACATTGCAATATCCATTAATTGGAAAAACATTAGTCTTGATGCGACATATGTCATCTGTATTTTGTTTCAGATCTATCATTAAATATCCATGTGCATTTGTAGTTGCATCTCGGTATGCATCTTCAATAAACTTTGGGTTATCAGGTGAAACTTGTCGTGATAAGTATCTGATTTGTGTTTTATCACGTGGATTTTTAAAATAAATAATGTAACTCGAGTTTAAAGAGATATCTCTTTGTCCTTTTCCCTGATGAAATAAATTCTGTGTTATATAAAACACACTTAAATTTCTGTGATGACTACCTTTTGTAAATATATCTACAATTCTTCCATCTGATTCTCTCATTAAATCATCGATAATTATTAAGTTTGGATCTTTACCATTAAACATGTTAAGATCTGGAATGCCTTGATAGTAATTTATATTTGCTAAATTGTATAAAGGTTGCATTTCATCAAAGCACCATGTTATTTGATCAAATTTAGTACTACAAATATCTTTGACGTAATTGCAGAAATTAGTTACAAATTTTGATTTTCCACAGCCACTAGGACCAGCCACAATAGCGGTAAATGGATGAATGAAGTGATACATCCTAATACGTGTAAACGTTAACAGGTGTGATAAGTAAGTAAGCCCATTTTGTGATTAACATTAATTTTATTTCGAATTTTGCTTAGACATATATTTACAAACATTTTTAGCTAACTAAATATTTTATCTTACACTTTCTAATTACAATTTATACATTTATACAATTCATATCTTATTTTTAAATTTTACACAACAATATAACAACAGTACAGTTAATAATATTACAGTTTTTGAATTACCTAAACATAATAAATTGATAAATTACATGATAATATATTATTTAAAAACAAGAAATAATCAAAATTTTCATATATCAGTTAACTTATAATGTCCCCATGCCAAAGTGTCAACATTGTTAGCTAAAATGTATCTTTTTGTGTCGTTGTAGGACAAACATACTTTGTTTAGTTTTTGTGTGAAAATTATATGTTTTATAGATCTGAATCTAAACATGTTATCATATGTAATAGTTCTATTGAAAAGACAAGACTTATAATTCTCCATGGTTAATCGACTCGTAACAGATTTATTTATTCCTTTGGCTTTTGCTGCAAATTTATTTTCAGTTTGAATGGCATACATTTTTGATCGAAGACCTACGAATTCTTTCACTATTTTACCGTTGCTTTCATCTTTGAAAAAACCTAGTCTCTTTTTATTTATCTGAGGATATCCAAATTTATTATCAGGTGGATAGTCAGACGTGTCAAACCATGAAGCTAAGTCAGTGCTTATATCCTCATAATAGTCATCAGTAAAAATTTGGTAAATCAAACTGTCGGTATCCGTATACAATAATTTACAATTATTTTTGAATTTATTTAACATATAATCATAATGAAAATCAAACATTAATGTTTTTGATATATCTAAAATAGAAAACCCTAAGTAAATCGGTTTATCATAAAAAACTTTAATTTTCTGTAATTGAACTGCCACCAAGTTTTCAGAGAAAATTGACATACTACTAAACTCCGGTTTTGCAATACAGTCTTGCACTCCTATTTTTTTTCCTCGATTTTCCCAGTGCGTCAATAATTTTACGTTTACCCTTTTCTCTACGTTTTCCATTGTTTTACCAAACACGGAATTGTTCATCAATTTAAAAAAGTCTTTTTCAAAATCTGTAACAGCTTTGGTTCTTAGATCAGTGTTGATATCTATATATTTTTTTAACCAGGGGCTCTGTCTAAATTTTAAAATCCTATGTATTTTTATTAATTTAAGACCCAATTTTAAACACTGTTTAAGATTTCGGTAATGTATTATATATTTTTTTTTATCATTTAAGTTTGGTATTAGTTTTTTTTCATTTGATTCTCCTACACTAATTTTTTCAGGGCACAAAGGTAAATCTGAATGTAAATCATGTAGTTCTTTGGGATATTCTAAATCAACTTCTAATATAAATCCATATTTTGATGTGTCGGGAACATTATAATCTGTCTCTACAGGTACCCACTCAAAACCTCCTTCCGGTAGGTATTGTGACATGGCCCAACCGTAAAGATTATTTGCATCAAGATATGTTAAAAACGAAGAAGGTGTATTTTGATCAAAGTTTTCTAAATATTTGTTATTAGCTTTCGCGTGTCGATTACTACATTGAGATACACCGCCTCTGATACCAGCCTTGATGAATGCTATTTGGTCAATGTCTGTAAGTAGTTCTAATATTATTTTAGTATGTTTTAACATTGAATCCCAGCTTAGACCAGGAGCAGTGTAATAATGAGCAGGATCTAAACCATAGGTTTTAAGGCAAAGTGTTCTAAAGTTTTCAAAGATGTCACATAGCAATAAAACATCTGTTTTGAGATACAAATTAGAATAATCTAACATATTTTGGCAGTGAAAGTGTTGCCATACATCTTGTGCACGGTTATAGTCCTCGTCAGATATAAACGTATCAGTAAGTGAACTATAAAATTGATTTTGAGTTGGTAAACAGTTTAATTTAAGGGACTCGAACGATGTCATATATTCATATGGATAAACACCTTTTTTTCGAAGTCGGTTAAAGTCGTTCGTATTGGGAAATATTTTTTTGAGTTCATAAAACTCTTCATCTTTCAAGTTTTTAGCCAAGTGATCGAGACTACATGATAAAAACTTAAAAGAATCAACAAATCGTAGATTGACTTTTTGATTGTTTATATTCAATTGTTTAGAAAATGAAATATATTTTTCTTTATTTTGTGGTATCAGATCAATATTTCCATCAACCAAATTAAGTGCATGAACAATGAAATGTGCATCATAATTACTTAGATTATGTAAATAAACTGGTATGTGACGTGGAGTTTGAAACTTTTTTTCACATATTTCATGTGCAATTCCTCTAAAGTCACCAGTGTTCCAATCGAAATCAAGAACGTTATCATTATTTAAAAAAGTATCACATATATGACATGTTTTTGCATTAGCTATTTTATCTTTGTCGATATCAGAAAGTGTTTTAGGGGTCTTTTGAAAACTATTTTTACCACAAATGACTTTTAAATCGTTTTGTAAGCGTTTCATAAAAACTTGAGCACAATCAGGACCACTATAGTATTCATATTTAGATAATCTATCGTCATAAGAACACTTAACATAATATCCAAAACTGTACGGTTCATGCATATGAATGTTATTTGTATACGATTTTGATGAATCACCATCACATGTTTGTATAGGTTTTAAAAATGTTTCAAAATCTGCATATATAACAAAAGGAATTTTCATGGTTTTTCCAAACTTATCAAATTTTAATTTATCATTTGATGCTGGTTGTTCAAACCAGTTTTTAATTATCTTCTCACTATTCGGTAGTTCTGTAGTGATATGTAGACAATCATGTTGTTGGTGGTTTATCAGTCTGTCCCTATTAGTAAAACTAATCAAACATCCATCACATATATGAACAGCACCATTTCTGTTTGATATTTGTTTACTTACTAGTCTTGACAAGTTTTTTATAAAACAATAATGATAGTTTTTCCCGTTTTGTATGTACAACAGATTTATGTGAGTGTTTTGACGCCCTTTTGTAAAATATAGAGGACCAACAATGCTATGTTTTTTTGATTTGTTATCAAACTCTAATCCAAACACATTGATACTTATATTATTTTGTTTTTCTATTTTAGATATATCACCTAATTCTACTGGAAATGATACACCATTAAATTTAAGTTTATATAAGTGAGCCCTGTATGATGATGTTCGCTCTGCGTTTTTATTGACTGGGTATAAAGCTGACAGTAATGCCCATTTAAAACACAAATTATCCGAATTTTTCACGTTAACAACTGCCTTTTTATCTTTTATATCTTTAGGTAGCTCAATGAAAGACGTGCCGCGTAAAGGATTAAATTTATTTATGTTAACTTCTATATAATTTATCTTTGTTAGACTCCATCCACTGTCTTTCTTTTCAAATATGCTTATTTTATTAGCTAATGTGTCACGTAACGACATCACAAATAGATTTAAATCATCGGTTTGAGTTAAAATGAAATTATTGGTTTGAAAGTCAAACGAATTGAATAGGTTTTTAGATTCTTGGACAAAATCACAATGTAAAACAAAGTTTATTTTAAGTATTAAATGCTGCTTGATTGCTTCAGAAATTAAGAAACATAAATCATCTTTAACTGACTCAAGAAACGTTTCAGGTGTTTGAAATATCAAATTAGATTGATCTTTACTTTTGATTTGATATGAAATAATACGATTTACGAAAGCTGATCCGATAACAGATACATTATCTAGTATATGATGACACTTCAAAATAGCATTTTTGTGAGCGTTACTTTTTAAATGGTTAGCAAAATATTGTTTGTTAACATATAAATTACAGATTTCACACAGCACCTTATTTATACGAATATCCCTTGAAGTTGATGCTTCTCCATAGTGAGGACTCATATCTCTTGAAGTTGATGCTTCTCCATAGCGAGGACTCTTTGAATCAGTTTCATCGATAGGTTCTGGCTCTAAACTTCGTTTCAACACTGCCTTTCCTTTGCCCATTTGCACAGGTTTTATGTGGCTACAAAAAAAAATATATTATTGAAATATTTAAACACTTTTACAATTGTTATAATTTAAATGTTTTTTTTTTCCAAATTTCTTTTTTACTTTTAAAAATTATTTAAAAAAAAATAATAATAATAATAATTCTAAAGCAGTGAACTTCAAAAAAAAGTGTTTTACCAATTATGAACACCTCTATTTTTTTTATGAAACTACATCAGAGGTGTCCTACCCTTTTCCAAACAAAATAAGAATTTTGAACTCGGTTGGAATTTTGAAATCAGTGAACATTTAAAACCAAAAATAATAAATACACTGAAAAACATAGAATGTTTTTCTTTTTTAGAAGTCTGTTATAATTATTATATCGGTATCAATTTGTTGTATATGTTTATTTATTTATAAGAGCTCACTCACCTTTCATTTTTTTCCACCATGGCACATAATTCATAAAGATCGTTGTCAAAGGTTGAATCAAATGTCCCCGATTCCTCCATTTTTCTACAGGATTCCAGTATTTCTAAATTTTCACATAGTTCTTCGAGTTCCTCTTTGTCAACGACTTCGCTGCATTCAAAATCTTTATCTACATCAGGACTAGGCTTTGCGAAAAATACACTGACAAATTCCATTTCTGAGTGAGCAGACTAATTGATATCAACAGTTATGCAAACAAGAGAATGATGATGGTTACTGACTTCAAGACCTTATTATACACTCCCTAATAGGTAAATTTGTTAACTATACAATAGAATTAAAGTAATTAGTAAATTGTGTACTAATT
Organism: Caria ino melicerta; assembly: GCA_018237365.1. Classification (NCBI taxonomy): domain Eukaryota; kingdom Metazoa; phylum Arthropoda; class Insecta; order Lepidoptera; family Riodinidae; genus Caria; species Caria ino. Next base: position 9,750 of record DVZN01000961.1, read on the forward strand.
ACATGAAATGCTTAATCTATTAACGATATTTAACATTGTTAAAAAATATATCTTTTGCAGTCTTTGCTTGAAATTTCTTTTGTTATGTTATATATAGTTCCACTAATGCTTTCAAAATGTTTGTTGTTTTGAGTGGTATAATATTTCACCCTAGTTTTTGCATGTTTCCAGTGTTGTGATTGTGGTATTTTGTCAATTTCTTTTAAATCATATACATCTATTTTTATGAGATGTGTCGCCGTTGATATACTTGCATCATCAGTTGTTGCAATGTATGCCACACTACCACTTGGTTGAGCCCGAGATACTGATGAACATCGAGACGACTTTTTTTTCTTGTTTTTAACGAAATTGAATAAATCATCAAGGTTTTCATCCTCAGCTCTTTTTCTTTTTAAACTTTCCCTTTCATTTGATGATTTAAAAGTCGTATCTTCATCGGACAAGATAGGCTCAAAGTAGTATTGTTTATAAGTATTTTCTTCAAAAATGTTCTAAAAAAAAAACAAATTCATCTTTTAGAATGAAAAAATATGCAATGTTTAATTATTACTAACAATAGATTGCACACACTTTTTATTTCAAAAAAGCTTACTATAATCGATATTTTAAAGTCTAGCGGTGAACATTAAAGTTTAGTTTTTAAAAACTTAATAAAATAGGGAATTAGTGTAAGAACTGCTTTTGCATTAACATAAAATTTACATTGATATATCGACAAGTGCAAGCAATCAAAATTGTATAACTTACCTCCATTGTAAATCGAAGAGTTTGAAGAGTTACTGCACTAACACACAAGTCACTAATACTGACGTTGTCGAGTATAAACTGAGATGTCAGCCGAACTGTTGAAGTTAAGTAAAACTCTGGTAATATAAACCTTTAGTTATCATTAATTATCAATTAAAAAATCATTATTTTAGAGAAGACCAAAAAATATTTATATCGATATCGATAGTTTTATATATTTCAATTATTATTATTAAAAAAAATCTCAATCACATATAAATTAATTTCGTATATCAACAATAGCTAAATACGAATTTCAATTTCAATAAAAATAAAACCACCAAGTAAGTTTAAAGTATTTTATGGCTGAATATTTTAATAACTTCAACAATATTCGCATGCCTTAAAGTAAAAATATCGATATATGCAATAAAATTATCGATACTATTTTTATCGACATACTTTTTTCTATTTGCACATCCTTACATTGGCTAACGTAAAGGTATTTTAATGATTTGTAATTAATTTACCTATTATCGTTAGATAATGTCAAGATATTTTAATGATTTTTGTTACATAACTATTTTCCAAAAGTTCATAGCTACATAATATTACGGGGGGGGGGGGGTCCAGGGCAAATCCCTTGACAATATATTTCTTGGTCAAATACCTAAAAGATGCATAGTCGGGTTTGTTAACAA
>DVZN01000962.1:0-11179 GCA_018237365.1 Caria ino melicerta
AGTCGCGCAATTCTGATAAAAATTGTTAGCAAAACTATTAACTCTAGTGTATTGATAAAAAAATCGTATAAATATTACTGGACAATTACACAATTTGCTACGAAAATAAGCAATTTATTTGCTTGTGTGTGGGTGTTAGTTAACGTTACTAATATATACGTAAGTACATGGTACCACAGCCTTACCTATTTCTGTTAATAGCGTCAATGCTTGCCGTTGATGTGTTCCGGTTTGGAGGGTTAGCCGTAAACTTAGGTGTAGCTGGTGAACTTACTTTTGCACGAGGCCTAACATCCTGGCCTCAGGTTGGCAACGCACAATTACCTACCTTTGGTGTCTATAGGCGGCGTGAGTTTTTTATCATCAGGAAATCCGTCTGCTTGTTTGCCTTCCGATGCTATAAAAAAATACATAAAAATAATAAACGAACAAAGCGAACGTCCATTATCAATCATTTGAACTATATATGGACTTTATAAATGCGAACCAGATAGATCCACATATTGATCCAACCCCAAAGTAAGCTATTTTTTTTCTTTTGATATGGGGGTTAGGCAACGATTTTATACATAGAAATACAATATATAAATAACAGAATAAATTTAATAAACGTCCAAACCCCGAAATGCTAACGTCTATGTTCCTCACACAAACGTTCATCCCCGTCGGGAATCAAACCCGAGTCTTGTTATTCGGGTGAGGCGACTAAGTTCACCACTCTATCAACGAGACGGCAGTCCATAAGTAGTATTTTTTAACCGTTTTTTAAAAATCGTGTAAAAAGAGGAGGTTCACAATTAGGTTGAATATTTTTTACTCTCCATAATTTATGGACGGATTTAAATGAAGGAGTGTAATATTTAAGTTTTTTTTGCAGTTTTGCATTTGAATTATTAATATAAGTTTAGGTAAGTATTTATTGAAAAAATCATTTGAAAACAATTATATCATTAAACTTGGAAACACCGGTTATTATTCATTTCCGAATATGGCGGAACAACACTATCGAGTATCATATGCTTAAATAAATAACTACCCTCATTAACATATTTTAGTTAAAATGTTCTCAGTAATGACTGTTCTTTAATGTGTCTTTATTTTTATTTATTTACCTGTGCTTAATGAATTAGTGCGATGGAGATTGCCTTGTTAGAAAAATCAGATTGTAAGTGTTTTATTTTTTATTAATTCGCTTTGAATCTTGTTAATTCGGGTGGTACACCCACAAAACTCAAATTTATCAATAAAATTATCAATTCTCTATTATTTTATTAGCCGCTTAGGACCCGGGTTCAATTCCCAGGTTGGGAAACTTTTCTTAAAATGTTTTTCAGAATATTCTGAGTAAGTATGACATTGCCAGGGATTGTACCTTGTACAGGTACTAGTACCTTGGCTAATCGTGGGTGTTATAGTACGAGTCGTGGAGATACTAGCACACATCTGCCTACGACTTCGGGGATAATATTCGTGAAGGTACTAATATATTACACACAATATAAACCTTCCTCTTGAATCACTCTATATATAAAAAACCGCATCAAAATCCGTTGCGTAGTTTTAAAGATCTAAGCATACATCGGGACATAGTTTAAAATCTCAAGAACCCGCTCTATTGTAAGTCGGATAATAAGGTCGATATCTCCAAAGGCGCGTGCCATCTGTCTGTGTGTTTGTAACATCTGTCGCGCACCTTGCTTGTCGCTATCCGCGCTAAATGAATTTTAATTTTTACCTGTGTAGGCCGAAATTAAATAATCTACTTTTGTATGATTTTAAACTTGAAACTTCACGTATTATTTTAAATACCAAGTCGACCGTGAGCTGTGGTGAGCTTTACTCGGTAAAAAAGAGAAAAAAACTTTCGCGATTCGAACCTGGGTCCGCCGGTCTTGTACCAATGTACTAACAAATTATAAGTGGCAAGTAACAAATTATAAGTACAAGTGTTCTTTTATTTGAAAAATATATATAATTAATCTACGAAAACATGCAGTCGTAACTGTATAGAACAGGGTGACCCCTGTTCTATACTGACCCCTGTTCTATACAGATATAGTTTTGCTTGGAGTCCGTTTTAAGAAATGAAACGACCAACGTGGTTCGCACATTTTATTTATAAAAAATATATTTACAATATAGATATCAATGCGAAAAATTACATTTTTTGTTGCGAATTATCTATCTGAAGTTTGGAGTAAAATTGGTGCTAGCTATTCATTAAATCTTGGAGATATTCAGTAGTGAGTCGAAATTGAAATTTTATCGCAATGAACTCCATCTTCGAAAATTAAGGTTCTGTACTATAAAACCTTCTATTGGCAGTCGATTAAAAAGACGCGGACAAGCAGACGACAGCCAGTTTATCAACAATAGCCTTTAAAGTTTAAACAAAGTAACACCAGATGTGCAAATTTAAGGGAGTTTCCGGGATGTGTCGATTTGCCAGATGGTTAAACTTGACGTTTTGAATTAGAACAATCACGAAATATCTTTTGTTTACCCCATGCGATTATTTGTAACAAAGCCGGGATTTGGTTCGATTTGTCCACATGGACATAATCCCCCCCCCACTCCCGAACCTTTGTAGAATAGACCAAATGTTCAACCCGCCTGAAAGTTTATAGCAGGCGAGCATAAGTTTATTGTCATTTACACTGTGTATCTATAAAGTATTGGAAGGCAAACAAGCGGACGGATTTCCTGATGGTAAGAAATTCACGCCGCCTAAAGGCCGGGATGTTAAGCCTCGTGCAAAAGTAAGTTTACCTGCTACCTTACCCTCCTAACCGGAACACGTCAACGGCAACTGACGTTATGGCGGCAGGAATAGGTAAGGCGATGGTACCATTTTACCTCCTAGAGACTTTAACTTAAAATACCACCCGTATTTCAAAACGGCTCTTCTCACGAATGTGGGGGTGACTTTTACAAATCTCAGGATTTATTTTTTCTAATTCTTGTTATAATTGCGTAACAAACATTTACACCTATCTACTTTTTTCCAGGTAGGTATTTTTGAAGCACTTTTATCATATTTGGTGTGTGAAAATGGTTTTTGAGGTTGTTAGGTACGTTAAAGACATACATTCTGAAACTGCAAGTCTCTTCTTCGTCCATTATATTATACATTTTAAATTTAAGTTAAATTTCAGTTATCAGGCCCTTTCCCCGGACTTTTTATTTTTTTTATCTGGTAACCCTACACAGATTGGTATGACTGGCCATAACGGAGTGCTTGCTAGATTTGCCCGAGCGTTTGGCTGTATAAGTATAAGGCTGTATATGTGTAAAAATATGCAATTTTTCACCAGTGTTTTCTTCTAACGTTATCACATAAAATTATTATCAGTAAACATTTTTTTATATATAATTTTCTCTTAGGGGCTCGATTTTATAAATTTAGTCAAGGTAAGCGGGCATTCTGCGAACGTAAATAAGTATGACAATTTTTTACTACCAGGATATAATAACCTCAGAAGGTCGTATTCAAAAACAGGATCTCAAGACAGCTGTGCAATACTCTTGTCTTTTCAAAAATCGAACGGTCTGAGCAGCTGACTTGATATCTCAGGGTTAGCACTACTGTTTAATCGATTGAAAAACCGGGCAGTCATTTTCAATGCTTATTTACACACTAGCATGTTATACACAATTTTGTTTGCATGGATTTTAGAGATTTGATTTAGTTTTTAACCATTATTAGTTACTCCCTGTCCCTTCAGCTATCTACCAGTAAAAGTCCCCTGAAAATTGGTCTTTCCTTTTTCGGACATTAAAAGAAATAAACTGACAGATGGATAGACATACAGGCAAAGACGTTTCTGTTATATTAAACTTTATATGCTCTCTTTAAATAACGAAATATTACAAAAGGGCAATAAAAAAAAACGAAAAATACGATTAAATCCATTTCTGACTTTCTGCTATTTTAAAATTCAAAATGGCGAACATCATGATATTTTTATGATACGAGTGACAAGAAAAGTGTTGATATACAAAAAAAGGAAGTTGTATCAAAATTGTAAGCAAAGACCAAAATTTTGAGGTTGGTATTTGGTCTTCACGGCTAAGCAAGTGTAACCGGTGCAAAAATATGTTTTTATTACAAAAACCCTGTTTCGACTGTATTGTTAGACTCGTTATTGTAATGAATTATTCATATCTTCAAATAAAAAGTGATGCTGTAAAAATCAAAACCTGTAGGTTACAAAACTAATAACAAAATATAAGTTATACGTAAAACCACATGTTTTCATTTGAAGATATGAATAAAATTTACCAAGCGCCGTCGATGGAAAATATAAAAGAAATGAATTCTGTTATTTCATGGCTTTTATATCGGGTCCCGCGAAGAAGAAATACTTTTTTAATTCTCATTCTATTTTTGTGTTTCAAAACTCGAGATCGATAACCCTAGCGATGCGCCGGCGCACGCCGTCCCGTTTGTTTAACAGCTGGTGTTAAAGATGGGTACGATAGAGAAGTCGATATAGGTGTGAGTGAGATATATATACAATGTGTTTACTATTGATAAGATATTACTTCTGTTTTTATACCATTAGATAAAACCATCTGCATGTGTTAGTGGTAGCATGGTGACTGTTGCCGTCGTTGTCTATCGTGGGAGCTTGAGGGTTCAAAAATAAAATTCTTTTTTTTTGGTCGGAGAACAAAAAGACTGATTCCGTGTAGGTAAAAGAGTCTCTGAACCGGCGTGTATGTATGAAGAGAGTAATGAATGTGGAGGAAGCTAGGTAAGTATGCAGGAGTTGTGATACCTGGCACTTCATACTCTCTGCCTAACCCGTAAGGGACTTGGCATAAAGATATTTATGTAATACACGCCACCTACAGACACCAAATTAATTAATTATTGATGCGTTGCCAATCTGAGGCTAAGATTTTAAGATTCTTGAATGAGTTTACCACGTAAACTTACGGTAAACCAGAGCCATTGACGAAATGGCGATGTTATGACAGCACTAATAGGGGAATCCGCTGGGAGCCGTTAAATAAGGATAAGAAGAAACATGTCTAGAACGGTGATATTTGACATTAATGCGGATTTCGCACTGCCGCCGCATCCCGCTCCTGTGGGCGTACACTTACACCGCATAGATACGCGTTGGCAGTGTGATATACTTACCATGCGGTTTTTGTAGACAAATCAAGATTTTTCAGCGCAAAGTTTATTTCAGCATCGCCGCACACCGGAGCGGTGTCCAGTGCATCATGAGATTCGTCTTAGTATCCATATTAGGTAGAACGTACCCTATACTCTCTCACTATCAAGTATGGAAATCGGCTTCTCAGGTATTCTAGCCAAATATAAAGAAAACTCGGAATGACATGAAAAAGCTGATTATTTACGATCAGCTGTCCTAAACACCTTTGTTATATCTGTCTCTGTCTTTCATGTTTCTGTCTTCTAAAATTGCGCAGCTGTCGGCCATTTTTTCTTTGTGAAAGAGACGGCAATGGCAGATGGGTTTCAACTTTTAACTTGAGAGGTTTTTTTCATTGCAATAAAATTTTAAGTTGCAAAAACATAGATTACATGAGTCTGGTCTATGCATTAAATTTTAATACTTAAAAAATTCTTTTTAATTTGGTTGTATTTTTTATGTTTACCCCAGAACTGCATCATTTATAGACGGATTTGGTTCTTTTTCTGTTTTCAAAAAGGAGGTTCTATCTTCAACTGTATGTATTTTTCCACCGATTTCTTCAAATATCAAGGTCCTTAATTTCGATGTATTTTAATGTTTGTTACCTCAGAACTCCGTTCATATATGGATTTATAATAGTTTTTTTCGTTATTTGGAAGAGTATGCCATATCTTTGTTCTCTAAGTTGTATGAACGTGGATGAACTTAAAGTCAAATGTTGTCTATAAACTTTTCTTAAAATCAACCAACCAACTTTCACATTATAATTTTTTCATATACATAATTTGATATAACGTAGTACCAGGCAGACATAATTGAAAACGAGTCAGTTATAAATAAACCAAAACAACGCACCAAGAAATTAAGTGTTACCAATAACAAAGCCAAGTCGGTTGGTAGATCACGCTTGAAATTGGAATTTCGAGTCGGTTGGGAAGATCAGCGCTAATGATCGTGGGATTTGAATGTGGAATGCTCGCCTTTCGATTTTCAAACGTACCATTCGTTCGAAATTTGAACGTTCTCAGTATTGCCAGTGTTTTTGGCAATATTGGTAGTGGAGGTAAATATGACCAAGATAGACCTTACTTTTCATAAGTTTGTAATTAATAATTATCATTCCACACCGACTATGGAGATTGAAGAATAACTTCGTCATTCGAGTGTAGGTGCCGTAGTCACTATGTTGTTTATAGGTGATGCGTATTTCTTACGTTTACTATTAGGAAATCTGTCTGCTTGTTCGTCTGCTAATACTGTACAAATATGCCTTACGACGTCATTAGACGAAATTAAAGTTTAAGTCCGACATGGGTAGTGTTTATAGTGATGTATAGATGTATTAAATACAAATAGATGTGTGTATCTAAGTGCTTCGTAACAATGTGTATCTCGGAAAATTAACAAAAATACCTTAATTATTATGAAAAAACCGCACCCAAGATCCATCTCTTGACGTGATTCCACCAAAACTGACTTTATTTGGTAAAGTACACAATTATGTAACAAAATGTAAATAACATGTATTCGCAAAAATAATATGTTTAGAGTCCACCACTGGACATAATCAGTCTGTGAAGGGCATAAGAACCCGATTTTACCAATACCAACAATTTTACATAGTATAATGTTTTCACTGTAAAAATATTATCAAATCTGTTAATAAATGAGAGTGTATGTCGGAAGATAATTATGGTAAGAAAATTTGAAAAATTGAGTACCTCCTCCTATTAAAATATCGGTTAAAAATTTTGCTGCTATGTTATTTCGTGATTGTGAAGCTGTCAGTAAAGTTTATCATTAATATGTACTAGGAACTCAGACGCAGTGAGTGGTATCTAGTTCACTTTCGTAGAGGTGAGGTTGGGGTCGCGAGGTCGTGGGATCTTCTTCGAGTCGTCTTACGCCATGTGATGTACTGGGATTGTTTATGTAATCTAAGTACTATAATCATAGATCATTTATTGGTAATGTTATTTATAACTAAATTATAACCTGCTTAGTTGTTAATAGAACGTGAAATAAACATTACAACGAGATGAGAAATCTCTAAAATATAACAATTAACTACCTGCTATAAAATTAGGCACTTAAATTACACTTTTAAAAGCACGAAAGTATAATGTTCTTAGGCCGAGATAGATTAAAGTAAAAAATTAAATTTTGATGTTTTATTTTCAACGGCTTCTCAATTGCATTTCCGTAATTTACGGCTAAAAGAATGCAATTTGCATGCCTTAAGTTTTAGCTAGGTACGTAATTAGTAATATGCGTTGAAGTAAATAATTAAAGGGCAGTGAAAGTAGAAAAAAGAAAACAATTTCAAGATTGTCGTACATCCTTCAACATTTTTAAAACTACCTTAGAAAAATTGGTCCATACTCTACAAATGGCAGAGCGAAAGATGAACATAGACAAAAATGGGTCACCGGGAAGTGGATCAAATTTAACTTGCAAGATTTGATTGCAGACCGACAGTTGAAACTTAAAAAAAATGTTATGGACGTTTTGTGCTGATTAGATTACTCTTCTACAACGTTCCTTAAGGAAATTCGTTCCAAAAATACGTAGAATAAAATATAAGACTTACCTTTTTAATGGCGTTTAAAAAATAGCGTTAATAGAAAAGTGAGGGCATATTTTTTTTATTCTGTGAAAACCACGTTACAGGCAGTTAAAGATGGCGGAAGTAGATTATATTCGTATAGAAAAATACATAAATTAATAAGAACATTTTCTAGAATTTTCTCAATTTAATTTTAGTACCTTGTTGAAGTTGGTTGTATGTCGAATTGGATTGAATTCATAAGATCGTTCAACTGCAAATGACAGACACAATAAGAGAACTAATTTCTAAATCCGTTAACCGAGTACAAAGCGTTGCGAGGTCTTTTTATTCGGATCACGACGACGCGTAATGATCGGGCGATCTACGCGAGAGATTTGATTTGATTTCTTAGAAAAAAAGTCTATATAAGAACAACTTTAACCTTTTTTTTATTCATAGGCAAAGTACTGATTTTATGGCCTTGATGATTAAATGATAATGATTGTGACTTACAAATATTTTTATTTTATTTTGTTAATTTGAATCACAGAGGTTAGCTAATCCTCAAAGTATTTATACTATTTTAGTAATTAATACATTTATTAATATTTTTAAATGTCTACATGTGAAGTATTTCCACGTACATTAACCTCCTTGCATGACTTTCGGCCTTTTGTAATAATAATAGCAAAATAAGGGAAAGAGTAGGATTGAAAGAAAGTGTCGGTGTAAAAATGCGAAACGTCATGCTCCGGTGGTTCGGACATGTGGAAAGAATGGATGATGCAAGATTGACTAAATAGATATGCAATGCAAATTTGGATGGCTGTAGGTACCCGGGGAGACCTAGGTTGACATTCCATGACAAAATCGCCCGTGTATTATCCGAGGGTGAGGTCAAAAGTCTCCGAAACCGGCGTGTATGTATGAAAAGAGTAATGAATGTGGAGGAGGCTGGGCAGTCGTTGCACTTGGCAGTCGATACTCTCTGCATACCCCGTAAGGGACTTGGCGTGAAGATATGTATATGTGTGTAAAAATTACAAATAATGAAAATAAATTTCATTTTTTCTGTGTAATCTGTATTAAAAATGCATTAAAATGTCCCAAACAGATTAGAAGGTACACAGGACTGGTTACATTAGTGCACTAATTACACGATGAATGTTTCTCATAAATGGACAAAAGCGTGACCATAGTATTAAGCTTAATATGCTAAGTGTTAACAATAGATACAGAAAACACATTTGTATGCATTTCTAATTTACACTATATTGCCAGTCTGCAAGGTGCTCATAGACAATTTTCCCACAATTATTGAAAAATACATCTGGCTGGCATGTGTTTAGAACCCTTTTAAATTTTCAAATTTCGAAGAACCTGTGCGTGGGAATGGAGAAGTCAATAAGTTTTCTTTACTTTAAATTAAACTGTTAAGACATAGAGATAAGGTTCAAAATTAATATTTATAAAAACGAGAGTTGTGCTACGAATAACTAATTCTTTTGTATTACAATAGAAAGATACTATACTTCCGGAAAGTGAGAACGTTACTTACCTGTTACAAATTTCTGTGTACTTAGTACTTGCAAGTACTTGGAGCAATCATTAGAAACGAAAAAAATATTGTTGAATGACATTGCTTGCCTAATTTTTATATTTTCTAACTGTCTGACTGGTTCGAAATACGAAATTTATGCCATTTTTTGTGAAATTACGCGTGTTTTTGTTTAGGGATAAAAGTAAAAGTATTAAATAATGAATCAGTTTGCCAACAACCAGAAAATATACATATTTTCTGGTAGTTAGCAAACCTTTCACGAAGAGCTTAGGGCACATGCGTTTAATCTAAATACTCATAGTAAGTTGTGAAAAGATTACCACAACTTTCCCTACGACCCTGACATGAAATTTGAAACAATGACAGAATAAGCAACATGGTCTTGAGTCTTACGCGAATAAAAATGTAATAACTTCAAATCAAATGTTCTGACCAATTCCTAATTTATATTTAAACTAGGAAGTTTTCATGAAGCCATTATTTCCAAAAGTATCAGGACTATTGATTTTAGAATAAAACGACTGTTTAAATTAGATCTTGATTAATTTCTATACCATTCCCGAATCAATTTCTAAATATTTTTATTCGAACCTTACTTTTTTTATGTGTTTCATAGACAAGACAGACAAGGCTAGTTTGCGTTAATAATACAACCTCTACCTAATCTTACGAACCCTAATTATCCCTTATTTGGTGACTTACGGAACGTATTGTATGTCGGTATACTAGAACAAAATTACGAAAGCGTGTGACTGTAGTTAAACAATTTCAGGTATCGCAATTGGTATTGCGCGGAAAGTGGTTCTTAGTTGCTACGTATGGGAAAATGATACACATTCCGCGAATTTCTTTTTACTTCTGCATTCCTAGTACATCACTTTTACATAACTGGTTTGATAATTCAGGTTAATTTATTTATTGGCATCATTCTTGGGGGCTGTACGAATAAACAAAAAAAAATCAAAATTATATTTGGTCAAGAAACAAATATTTACCACGAAAACTTGTATAATATTAAAAGTACAGATAGAAAACACATTAATTCGTAATTGTAAAGTAGTTAAAAAGAGTAGAAGGAAGTGTTTTCTTTAAGATTGTATTGAAAATTAAAATTTGAAGAATTTGATGTCATCATCGATTTGATATAATGTGACAAGTTAAGCTTTTTCTTCTTTTATAACTTTTTTATTTTATTTTTTGAAAATTTATCTTACATCACGTAATATCACAATATAATATTTTGTAATATTATGCCTAATCTCATATTAGGCATACAATCAGTTTTGCGCGGGCCCTTATATACATAATGAGACTTTACAAGTTCAATTAATTCTTATGGTTAAACAACTAATATTTAAATTGGTTGACATTTCATCAGACGTCAGACGTCTAATTTCCAGCAACCGTCAAAACAAACACGAGCTGAATTTATAATCGGGTGGTCCCGAAACGATATCTCGAATGACAAAATGAATCGATTCATCGCTAACGAAAGGTGAGGTTCCCACGGTCCGTGAGAGCGTCTGACTGAGAACACTGCATGTTTTTAATCATACGTGTAAGCGAGATAGACCGAGTCCCAGCGTTCCAATTACGTAAAGTTACATTAAATAAAGATAACAAAGATACGCACTAAGATATGATTGCCTAGTTACTACAATGCTTCACTAGTTGACGCCCTCGACTTTATTCACGTGTTTATTTTATTTACATTGCGCTAGAGTCAATTCCTATTTATTTTAAAAAAGTACCCTCACGCCTATTATCCCTGAAGGTGTAGGCAGAGGTGTGCTAGTATCTCCACGACTCGTAAGTCCAGTAGATATTCTAGAACACCCTCGAATGGCCAAGGTACTAGGGCCTATGATGTGATAGGTGGCAAGCCTGCCGTAAATTCGG